>JAEQBA010004844.1:0-112147 GCA_019434445.1 Phalangium opilio
TAGTTGTTGTATTCTTTCGTTTATCAGGGAAAATTAGTTGTGTATTCTTTCGTTTATCAGGGAAAATAGTTGTTTATTCTTTCGTTTATCAGGGAAAATTAGTTGTTGTATTCTTTCGTTTATCAGGGAAAATTAGTTGTTGTATTCTTTCGTTTATCAGGAAAATTAGTTGTTGTATTCTTTCGTTTATCAGGGAAAATTAGTTGTTGTATTCTTTCGTTTATCAGGGAAAATTAGTTGTTGTATTCTTCGTTTATCAGGGAAAATTAGTTGTTGTATTCTTTCGTTTATCAGGGAAAATTAGTTGTTGTATTCTTTCGTTTATCAGGGAAATTAGTTGTTGTATTCTTTCGTTTATCAGGGAAAATTAGTTGTTGTATTCTTTCGTTTATCAGGGAAATTAGTTGTTGTATTCTTTCGTTTATCAGGGAAAATTAGTTGTTGTATTCTTTCGTTTATCAGGGAAAATTAGTTGTTGTATTCTTTCGTTTATCAGGGAAAATTAGTTGTTGTATTCTTTCGTTTATCAGGGAAAATTAGTTGTTGTATTCTTTCGTTTATCAGGGAAAATTAGTTGTTGTATTCTTTCGTTTATCAGGGAAAATTAGTTGTTGTATTCTTTCGTTTATCAGGGAAAATTAGTTGTTGTATTCTTTCGTTTATCAGGGAAAATTAGTTGTTGTATTCTTTCGTTTATCAGGGAAAATTAGTTGTTGTATTCTTTCGTTTATCAGGGAAAATTAGTTGTTGTATTCTTTCGTTTATCAGGGAAAATTAGTTGTTGTATTCTTTCGTTTATCAGGGAAAATTAGTTGTTGTATTCTTTCGTTTATCAGGGAAAATTAGTTGTTGTATTCTTTCGTTTATCAGGGAAAATTAGTTGTTGTATTCTTTCGTTTATCAGGGAAAATTAGTTGTTGTATTCTTTCGTTTATCAGGGAAAATTAGTTGTTGTATTCTTTCGTTTATCAGGGAAAATTAGTTGTTGTATTCTTTCGTTTATCAGGGAAAATTAGTTGTTGTATTCTTTCGTTTATCAGGGAAAATTAGTTGTTGTATTCTTTCGTTTATCAGGGAAAATTAGTTGTTGTATTCTTTCGTTTATCAGGGAAAATTAGTTGTTGTATTCTTTCGTTTATCAGGGAAAATTAGTTGTTGTATTCTTTCGTTTATCAGGGAAAATTAGTTGTTGTATTCTTTCGTTTATCAGGGAAAATTAGTTGTTGTATTCTTTCGTTTATCAGGGAAAATTAGTTGTTGTATTCTTTCGTTTATCAGGGAAAATTAGTTGTTGTATTCTTTCGTTTATCAGGGAAATTAGTTGTTGTATTCTTTCGTTTATCAGGGAAATTAGTTGTTGTATTCTTTCGTTTATCAGGGAAAATTAGTTGTTGTATTCTTTCGTTTATCAGGGAAAATTAGTTGTTGTATTCTTTCGTTTATCAGGGAAAATTAGTTGTTGTATTCTTTCGTTTATCAGGGAAAATTAGTTGTTGTATTCTTTCGTTTATCAGGGAAAATTAGTTGTTGTATTCTTTCGTTTATCAGGGAAAATTAGTTGTTGTATTCTTTCGTTTATCAGGGAAAATTAGTTGTTGTATTCTTTCGTTTATCAGGGAAATTAGTTGTTGTATTCTTTCGTTTATCAGGGAAAATTAGTTGTTGTATTCTTTCGTTTATCAGGGAAAATTAGTTGTTGTATTCTTTCGTTTATCAGGGAAAATTAGTTGTTGTATTCTTTCGTTTATCAGGGAAAATTAGTTGTTGTATTCTTTCGTTTATCAGGGAAAATTAGTTGTTGTATTCTTTCGTTTATCAGGGAAAATTAGTTGTTGTATTCTTTCGTTTATCAGGGAAAATTAGTTGTTGTATTCTTTCGTTTATCAGGGAAAATTAGTTGTTGTATTCTTTCGTTTATCAGGGAAAATTAGTTGTTGTATTCTTTCGTTTATCAGGGAAAATTAGTTGTTGTATTCTTTCGTTTATCAGGGAAAATTAGTTGTTGTATTCTTTCGTTTATCAGGGAAAATTAGTTGTTGTATTCTTTCGTTTATCAGGGAAAATTAGTTGTTGTATTCTTTCGTTTATCAGGGAAAATTAGTTGTTGTATTCTTTCGTTTATCAGGGAAAATTAGTTGTTGTATTCTTTCGTTTATCAGGGAAAATTAGTTGTTGTATTCTTTCGTTTATCAGGGAAAATTAGTTGTTGTATTCTTTCGTTTATCAGGGAAAATTAGTTGTTGTATTCTTTCGTTTATCAGGGAAAATTAGTTGTTGTATTCTTTCGTTTATCAGGGAAAATTAGTTGTTGTATTCTTTCGTTTATCAGGGAAAATTAGTTGTTGTATTCTTTCGTTTATCAGGGAAAATTAGTTGTTGTATTCTTTCGTTTATCAGGGAAAATTAGTTGTTGTATTCTTTCGTTTATCAGGGAAAATTAGTTGTTGTATTCTTTCGTTTATCAGGGAAAATTAGTTGTTGTATTCTTTCGTTTATCAGGGAAAATTAGTTGTTGTATTCTTTCGTTTATCAGGGAAAATTAGTTGTTGTATTCTTTCGTTTATCAGGGAAAATTAGTTGTTGTATTCTTTCGTTTATCAGGGAAAATTAGTTGTTGTATTCTTTCGTTTATCAGGGAAAATTAGTTGTTGTATTCTTTCGTTTATCAGGGAAAATTAGTTGTTGTATTCTTTCGTTTATCAGGGAAAATTAGTTGTTGTATTCTTTCGTTTATCAGGGAAAATTAGTTGTTGTATTCTTTCGTTTATCAGGGAAAATTAGTTGTTGTATTCTTTCGTTTATCAGGGAAAATTAGTTGTTGTATTCTTTCGTTTATCAGGGAAAATTAGTTGTTGTATTCTTTCGTTTATCAGGGAAAATTAGTTGTTGTATTCTTTCGTTTATCAGGGAAAATTAGTTGTTGTATTCTTTCGTTTATCAGGGAAAATTAGTTGTTGTATTCTTTCGTTTATCAGGGAAAATTAGTTGTTGTATTCTTTCGTTTATCAGGGAAAATTAGTTGTTGTATTCTTTCGTTTATCAGGGAAAATTAGTTGTTGTATTCTTTCGTTTATCAGGGAAAATTAGTTGTTGTATTCTTTCGTTTATCAGGGAAAATTAGTTGTTGTATTCTTTCGTTTATCAGGGAAAATTAGTTGTTGTATTCTTTCGTTTATCAGGGAAAATTATCTTAAACTTCGGAAAAATACATAATTTTTAATAAAATCAGGGAAAGTTATTAGTGAAATTCCTAGTCGCATCCTCTCTTTAATATTAATAGTAAAATATTGATTTTCAATTTAAAAATTAACGAAATGACCGAATACGCCTTTTATTATCATCATCCATTTGCGATGACAAACTGAAAAGGTAGTCTCTCTCAGATGTTTTTCATCTCGGCGAAAGTTTTCTGTATGATTAATTAATTCTTTTAACCCAGTCTGAAACCTTAAAGCTCATTAATAAAATCTGCCTCGCTCTCGAATGCCGGAAGGCTTGGCGGTTTCCCCCCCCCCTCTCTCTCTACTTACTAATTTACCAAATTAGTACAAATTATCCTTGATACTATGTCATTCACTTTAAAATAAAAAGTTCGTTAATTTAGTTTTTTTACATCCCATCATTTTATACTAAATGAAGTACCTATACAGCTATACCGATTGTGTATTAAGTGATTGGCCCCTCGGATTTAATGTAGTGTCTCAGTTTACCCTAGCGAAATTATACATATAAATATATATGTATATATGGATATTTTTGGTTAGATAAGACCTTTTATTTCTTTACCAAAACTCTGGTGAAATAAGCTCAGCATTTTCTCCCAGGTTTTATTTTTTATGTTTTCCAAAATATAAAGTAGATATGCAACTATTATTTGAACGCCCTCTATAAGTAATTTTCCCACTCGTAGAAAGAGCAAAATGTTGTGGTCAAAACTGACCATTTAATTGACTATATACACCCCCATTTTATCCCACATACTATGGCATCTTAACCCCCCATTCAAGAAGTGATATCTAGTTTACTAGGGAGAAGATATAAACTCGCCCCACATTTATAATCTAGCTTTATCTCCAGTCCAAACAAACCTATATAGGTCCGGAGTTAATCCCCGCCGCCTCTAAATTACAACCAGCATGCATCTCATTGGTTCTTGAAAACTCACGTCAGCGCGATGCGAATGATAACGAAAATTACTTGTATTTTCCGACTGAGGAGAGGCAGCGAAATAGCCCGGCCTCTTTTACATCCCCCCTTTGTATATTGAAAGGGGGGACTGGGACTATGGCGCGGCGCGAATTCTTAGGCATCTTATACCGTCTCCCTAATAAAATAGATATCACTTCTTGCCCCATTACATTTATACTTCAATATTTTGCTTCAGATCTCTCAGCGGATTTTTTTTACTTTTAGCAAACATAAGCTATAAGATATACTTTTGTATGTATAATTCAGCCCAAAGTTTTTTATATATACATCTTTTTTTTTTATTTTACGTTCAGTTTTTCGAAGAACATCAAAATTCACTCACCTTAAGGTTTTCCTGTTTTTTTTTTTTTTTTTATTCCGGTTGGTTCTCGAAAGGAGCTCCCTCAAACCACTACCTTCATAATATACGTAGATACCGTTGGGATATTAGTAAAGAAAAATGTTTCTTCCAAAAAGATAGCTAAGGCATATTCCTTTTTATACACAGAGAGTAGAAAGTCACACTCACTACTATACCGAACCTTATAAATAAAACATTAACACAAGAGAAAATTTTGGCTAGCAACTTTTAATAAAAATCACCGTAACTAATTTAGAAATTTAGCAACTAACGTACATATTCGCATTCGCGTGCCTTCGGTATTTACGTACGCGTACTTATAGTTGAAGTTACCGACGGTAATTTATGGTAATTAATACGAATATTTAATTAGAAACAAGCTGATGTTGTAATTAAGGGTTTTTACGGTACAACTAACATACATATTCGCATTCGCGTGGCTTCTGTACGTACGTACGTACTTATAGTTGAAGTTACCGGCGGTAATTTATGGTAATTAACAAGAATATTTAGTTAGAAACAAGCTGATGTTTTGTTGTAATTAAGGGTTTTTTCGGTACACCATTTAACATCGTAATTAGCACATCGTATTGATTGATTGAGGCTGCTACCTTTTAGTATTTATTTAGGCTAGTATTTATTTATTATTATCACTAATTGCACGTAATCATATTATTAAATTAAATTAATGTATACTAATTAGCACACGTTAATTAAGTCGAGGAACTAATCACACCGCCGCGTTATAGTTTTTCACACATCACAAAACGAACTTAAAAAAAAATAGAAATTAAGACATCGGGACCACCATGGATGTTTTAAGGAATTTTGTAGTCCGTAGCGGAAACTTAGTCTAAGGAACTTTTACCGGACGGTAAAACATTAGGAATGCAACTTAGCAACACCGGGGAGATGGTTCGGGTAGAACGCGCTTTCTCGGTCCTCAAGATCCAGAGAGTAACTCTCTTCTAGACCGACCTAACTTGAAGAACAACACGGAACGATATGAGATCTGTTATACGCCACGAAGAAATTCTCTCAACGGAATTTTAGCTGTTCCGCGGTTCGGTTAGGTTCTTCCTCAGTTTTCAGGGAAAGACAAGAAAGATTGGTTGGAGAAAAAACTTTAGAAAACCGTGTGGAAAATCCATTAGAGTCGCTGGCCCCCCTTCTTGAATTTTTTTTCTTTTCTTTTGGGAGGGGGTGGAGTTAATTTGAGCCCCCCCCCGTGATATATTCCTAGTATACCACCGTGTCAGTCATGCAAAGATAGCTAGCTATAGCTGGGATGGTTCTAGTTGGCCCTGTGTTTTTTTAGTGGACAGCCCCTCTCTCTCTAATAATACTTCTTATGGGCGAGATTTTTTTTGTCTTGAAAAAAATTTTCTCTTCAGTTTTTTTCACACACACCCACGCCATATGAAGCGATTAGCCTTAGCTATGTAGATATATGGCTTTGAATCTAAGATAGGCTAGGATAGACCTTGGGGCCTCATTCGCATCTCTATAGTCTATCTCTATTATAGGTAGGCTACACCTTGGTGGTTTTTTTAATGGGATGAGTACTTGGTTGGTTACTCAGTAGTCCGATGTGTTTAAAGTTCAGCTAGCTAATTGGACCAAGTCATGTTGCGACTTATTCCAACTTATCTAACGCCTTTAGGTTTTTAATACAGTGTATACAGGGTCCCCTGAGGTCCTATAAAATCCTATATTTTTAAAACTGTCCTATAATATCCTATATTTTTGAAATTTGGGCGATTTTTAAGCAACCCATTGGTCCAGTCTCACTGCATGTACTGGGTCCTATTTTTGCAAGGCTCTCTATCACGAGTTAGTTCAGGAATTACTTTAGTACAGTCAAAGGTATAACCTGATTACGCTAAGTAACTGGCCCCTCTATATCTTATATATAACCTTGGGATAGTTGCCTATGTCTGTACTTGCAAAAACTGTATGAAAGCATCTCTGCATAGAGTCACTCATTGTATGTATCCCCTATAGCTCGAACCTTTATTTCAGCGAAGTTTCAGGTAATCAAATTCGTATAGAATTGTTTAAGCATCGAAGTAAGCCTAAGATGAACTTAAAACAAAAGGTTTTCGTTGTTCTTATTCCTGGATTTTTTTTTTTTTTAAAAAAGGAGAACGACTTAATACATTGGGAATTTGGGAGTTCAATTTATTTACTCTGATAAAATGTTTTTTCCTTTATTTTCTTTCTTTTATTCCAAAAAACCTCTTTATTCTTTCGTTTGGGTTTCAGTGAAGTAAGGTCTCTTTCTCTTTTCGACATCTTTGCATAATAATCATTTGTTTCTATTTACTGCTAACGTTTGAATAATTTGTTTAGTAGTTACGATTACGAAATGTCTCTCAAATGATTTAGGGATTATGTATTTAAAAACGAAACTACGTTCTTTAAGCTAAGTACTGATAATTGCACTGATTTGATAATTGTAGCCCTAATCTTATTTAATGATAAATTATATATTTAATGGAATAGGAATATAAGTATCTATCCATTTAGGAACGTTTTGCAATATGATGCAGTCATTCAGTTAATTAGTTATTTAGTGGATTTCACGGATATAATTAGTATACATGATTATTCTAAGTATATAATTATAAAATAGACCTTTAGATCTACAAAATAGGGTCGTAGGAAAGGTTAGGTAATAATGTCTATTTAGACCTGCAAAATAGGGTCGTAGGAAAGGTTAGGTAATAATGTCTATTTAGACCTGCAAAATAGGGTCGTAGGAAAGGTTAGGTAATAATGTCTATTTAGACCTGCAAAATAGGGTCGTAGGAAGTAATATCTATGATTAAAATCTCAAAATAGACATTTAGATCTACAAAATAGGGTCGTATGAAGTTAATAGCTCAATTAGAGCGTTACAAATGGCCAATTAACAAGCTGGAGATTCTAGGCCTAAATATTTGCGTATTTTTAAAAAAAATACCTTTTTTTAAAACAACGTTGCTTGTTTAAACAAAAGCAAAAAAATAAAAGATACATAGCAACACTCCTCTATACAAACATAGTGTGTAAAAACAACCCCCATCACTTTGAATTCAAATTATATACCCTACCCCCTACTACTAAATTAGTCTCTCATAAAAAAGCACTACATTATTTCACCAATTTAGGGCCTAACGCCATTCTTCAAATGCGAATAAGTCCACGAAAGTCACGTATTCTGTTTTTATACTTAAAGGACAAGTCTCAAGAGTTTAATCAAATCAAAAATACTTTTATGGTGTGTCTTAATTTGAACCCAAGACCATGTCCTTCCTCTACAATTCATGTTTCTCTTGAAACGCCTTTAGATTTCGTAGGTGAATTTCATAAGATAAGTCCTTTAAGTATAAGTACCAAGTTCCCCCTGCGTCTGACTTAGATCAGCGTTTCGGCCGGCCCTGAGTCAGTCGTGACTGTATAGAAGTCTAGGATCCGGGCTGCAGGTAAATCGCTTATTTCCACCCGCTACCTGGACGCCCCCTTCTCTTGATACACTCCGCTTAGCAATTTCATATATTTTTTTTTTCTTCTCGAAGCATCTTTACCTCGTGGGTCATGGGATTTAGGGAGCGGCTTCTTAGCAGCCGGCGTTGGTACCCCTTTATTAGACTTGTTTATAAAGAACTATAGCAGGTATGAAAGTTCCTAAGCCTTGGTTGGGTCAAAAAAAAAAAGAAAGATGAAGAAAGTTTTTAACCTTCCATCGTTTCGTTTTAAGGAGATTTTTTACCTTCAATCAGGGTCTTTTGGGAAAGGCGGGGGTGGAAGCTATGATATTGCATCCTTCAGGAGTGGATTATTACCTGAAGCATAAGTTTATGAGATATGTTCATTCCATAAGTTTGTCACTGGTAACTTAGAAACTGGAGCTTGTAATTTTGAAGTGACAACGTAGGTGATAGATTCAGGGTAAAGCGAGGGAGGCCTGGTGATTGGGGCGTTCTCAAAGGCTTATTAATGCAGACTAAATAGGACCTAGGCCTAGATGGAATTAAGTCCTGGAAAATTAATTAACCACAGAGTGTAGGACTTCAATTCAAGTCGCTTGTCGTTCTGCTAGAACTAGTTATCTCGAGCTGTAAGTCTCTAGGTAGCATTACGAAGTATAGGTAGTGTCTTCATACTTATGGAAGATATCTTATAAACTTATGCTTGAAGTAACTGAGTTATTATTGAAAGGAGATAGCAAAATATTTATAAATTTCGCTTTGATACATATTCAATGTTGCAGTTTTGAAAAACATTGAATACACTTGGTTCTCACGCACTAACCAATAGTTGAAAGGTCGAACCATCATCTCTTGTCGTTGCTTTATTTTGTTGTGGGGGAAGTTTTGGAGAATTTTGTCTTTGGTTGACTTTTTCGTCTTTTGAAGCATTTTATGAATAGGTTGAATGAATGGTGATATTAATCCCACCCCTTTTGTGCAAAAATGTAACGCGAACTCGAGCAGCATCTAAGTACTTACATTATGGGGGTCTTCATTATTGAAAACGCTTTGAGACTTGAGAGAACGGGCATCGTGGCCCTTTATGATTTTCAGGCCAGCTTTCCAGCCGTTATTTATGGTTTTTCTTACTCGTTCATCTTTAACGAAAATATTTCATTCCCTCGTGCGAGGGGCTCTTTACTGACTTGAAAATTATTATCGTATTAATTTTGGACGTGAGAGAAACCGTGTGAGAAAGGAAATAATGATAATTTCATATAAATATCGATACTTTGATAATAAGAAATAGCCAAAATTCTATAAAAAAAAACTGTGATTCTATAGAAAATATCGATAATTTTGTGAAAAATATCGATAATTTTGTGAAAAATATCGATAATTTTGTGAAAAATATCGATAATTTCATATAAATATCGATAATTTTATGTAAAGAAATGAAAATTGTAAAAAACCGGTAATTTCGTATAAATATCGATAATTTTATACAAATATCGATAATTCTATAGAAAATAACGATAATTTCGTATAAATATCGATAATTCTATAGAAAATATCGATAATTTCATGTAAAGAAATAGCGAAACTCTATAAAAAACGGCAATGCTTTAGAAAATATCGATATTTCTATGAAAAACATCGATACTGACAATTGAAGAAATTAAAATAATTCAAGAATTAAATCCGAAAATTAACCAATTAAAGAACTGAAAAGCTTAGCTCTTGTCAGTAGTGAGTAACCCCTCGACGAAGCCTTTCCTAGTTTCTTAGCCCTTTCCCCAAAAAATGTTTGAAGCGGAATATTATTTATGATCCTTTAAAAGCTTTTTGGCCCTCTCTCTCTCTCTCTCTCTCTCTCTCTCTCTCACTCTCTCTTTTGGGATCTCGGACCTCCCAACTTTTAGGAACATATTTTTATGACCCCGATCTTGAGAGTGCATGGACGAAACGAGGGCGGTCGGGACCGGGGGTGGGGCGGTGATTTCAGCTATCCGAAGTTCAAGTTCCCCCTTGATTGCTTATAGTGATTTTCACTTTCATTTTTCAAACACAAAATATGTTTTCTTTTTGAACATTGAGAGGTTGTTATTAGAAGTTTTGTCGGAAGAGGAAAAACTACTCAACGGGGTTTCGGATTAAGAAATGAAATTTGAGACCAGCCCAGTTGTAAATTTGACAATATTTTTGGGTGGGCCAATTATGGTTTTACGTGTATTAGGGTTCATACAAACAGGGAAAACCTGGAAAAATCAGGGAAATAAATAGTTGACAAAAACCTCAGGGAAATTTAGAATTTTTAGTAAAATTCAGGGAAAATTGTGTCAAACAGGGGCCGAGTAATTAAGCAAAATGATCATAAACATCCCCTCCATAGGATTAACATTACACTAAACTTTGGAGGCTCATAACTCCGGTTCTACTAGAGATACGGCCCGGGGATGTCCTTTGATTATGTAATAATCATATTTGCCCCCCCCCCTCCTTCGTTAACATTTGCTCCATAGGATACTCCATTACGGGAAAAACCTGGAAATCTCATGGAAATTTGTTTTCCAATGAGTGTTTTAGAGATGGCCCCGTAACTTAATTAAATGAGCATTGTCTTTTAATTTCTTAATTAAATTTAATTAATTTATTTCTTTGTGGCAAAATCAGTTATTTTCGACTGAAAATTGATTACTCATAGAACAAGTCCCACTGTACTGAACACCCTCATCCAATTTTGTAAACATCACTATCATATTTCAAAAAAAAAGAGAAAAATTTAGATCGTCAAGTTTTGATAAATTTCCCAAATTAATCCTACCCTTAACTTGATAGAAAGCTCATATTTCTTAAAACTACAAAGTTCCGTTTTAATCAACTGATTTTCGAACATAAACCTGAATCCATTTTCCAAAATTAAAGCTAGGCCTAGTAATAAATTAAAATATTGTAACTTATGAACCCCATTACCAACAAGGAAGTGAAGTGGTCCATATTTCTCTTGAATTAGAACCCAAAATCCTATAACTCTGGAAAAACGTCCTATAAAATCCTATATTTTCATTAAAAAAAATACTATAATTCCTATAAATATTTTCGACCGAAAAATTTATGTTTTAGTGTCCTATATAATCCTATAACTCTGGAAAACCGTCCTATATAATCCTATAAATATTTTCGAAATTCGGCTGGGGGTCCTTCAATTTACGTTACAAATCCTGTAGCAGAGAATTTATCACTGGTTACTAAACATTTGTTTTTGTCAACAATATACGGACTTGATTTCATTGCGCAGGTTGAGGACCTCGTGGCACTCGTGGACCCCAAACTGTCCTGGTACAGTGACAACGACGATTGCTATGACGGGACACTTGACCTAGATGATTTGCCGCTACATAAACTAACCGGTTTTTGGTAAGTACTACGCTAAACAATAAAATTAGTTTAAGTAAACCAGATCAAAATTATCAACGATAAACCCAACAAAGGCATTCCCTAAATTTTATATTCAAAGTGCGAGTACTCGACTCGATACTCGATAAGAGATTTTATCAGACTCGAAAAAGTTTAGAGTATCAAACCAGGGCAGAATTGAGAACATTTACGAGGTGCAGTCCATAGATATAGTAAAACTATAAAGGGTCTAGATCCACTTCGCTGGCTTAGGCTTAACGAAAAAACGCGGAAGGGGCAACGAGCAGACAGCCGCTATTTTCTGGGGGTAGCCGTATAAAACGCCATCTATCGGTAATTTTCGAAACTAAATTAAAGGATGAGCTTAGAGTAGTGGCACTCTATGTTAACCCCCTATAGGGCATAATAAGTCAAACCCTCGGAGATGCCATTACTCCATTTTATACGAGCTAAGAGCGGAAAAACGTATTTTATAAATTTTACACCTGTAAAATCTTTTAAAAAACACTTGGAACTTGTATTTCTACTTACTTTCGAGGAAATACCACCGTTTTCTGAAGGTAAGAGTCTTTTTTTATACATTTATTAGTAATAAAAACATTTAAGGCGAGCTAAGCCTTGGTCTTGTAAAACAGGGCAGATTAGTGATTAGCGTCGTTTTCAGCGTTGAAAAACGTTATTTTATCATGTTATCCGGACATTAAACTGTTACATATTCTTAAAATAAGAGTCGATAATGGTGCCCACCATAACGAACTTTGTTAAGTGTGTGTCTCTATATTTAAAGGCATAAAACAAAATATAACATAAACGTTTTTATTTACTTATTTATGTAACAATCATGGCTTCAACTCATGTTTGCTGCGTTCAAACTGTAGGTGTAAAGAACGTTTTCTTTCTTACCACAACTTTCCGAAAGAGACTGCCACTAGAAAGAAGTGGATTAATTCTATAACAACAGCTGTAGGACCTCTGTCCACTGATATCTCCAGTTTACGGATTTGTTCAAAACATTTTACAAAATCAGATTTCTTTCCCACCACTGGAAAGAGACTACGTAGTCGGCTCAAACCGTTCGCGATTCCATCCTAATTTGGAGATCAAATTAATGTAACCGATGAAATTATCCCTAAACTGACTCTCCGTAATTTGACTCTCGAGCAACAATCTGAAGCATTAGAAGAAATGGGAGCTTTGTCCTTTGATCATGGATTGAAGCATGAACCCGCTGCTTTTTCAAATACCCAGTGTCACACCTCTGTGGGTTTGATTGTTAATCCACAATTTTGCTTCCTTGGGGCAAGCCCCGATTGCCTTATACTGGTTGAGGACCAGCTGTACTTAGTGGAGATCAAATGCCCTTACACTATTTTCAAGAATAAAGAAACTATCAGAAGAAATGCAGCTTCGGGTAACTTTCACCTTTACATTGACGAAGAAACGGATGAACTGGAACTGAAAAAAACTTCAGACGTCTATCATCAGATACAGGGTCAGCTTTTCGTGTGTAACGTACCCATATGCTTTTTGGCAGTATTTGTGCCACCCGATAACATCGAAATCTTGATGATAGTGAAAGACAACCAATTCATCAATGATACCTTGCTTCCGAAATTATCCACTAAATATTTCATTAGTCTCCTACCTCATTTTGCCATAGAAATGTTCGAAAAGCCTAAAAAATAAATTTTCCAAGTCACGAAAGTACAGCCTCTTTCATTCTATGTGCAAATCTACATTATGGCCATGACCAAGGCTTAGCTCGCCTTAAATGTTTTTATTACTAATAAATCTAAAAAAAGACTCTTACCTTCAGAAAACGGTGGTATTTCCTCGAAAGTAAGTAGAAATACAAGTTCCAAGTGTTTTTTAAAAGATTTTACAGGTGTAAAATTTATAAAATACGTTTTTCCGCTCTTAGCTCGTATAAAATGGAGTAATGGCATCTCCGAGGGTATGACTTATTATGCGCTATAGGGGGTTAACATAGAGTGCCACTACTCTAAGCTCATCCTTTAATTTAGTTTCGAAAGTTCCCGATAGATGGCGTTTTATACGGCTACCCCCAGAAAATAGCGGCTGTCTGCTCGTTGCCCCTTCCGCGTCGACCTCCCATTGAATTGTGTATCTACCCTTTTAATATATCTATGGTGCAGTCATTTAAATTTTATGTCTCGATGAGCTCTTAAATTAATTTTTCACTGGGTTTGGTAATACACTTGATAAGAATGAGATCATGGCACACACTACAGAAAAATTAATTGAATGTTCTCGAGTCTTAAATGGGTTCTTGTTTTAATATAAATATGCTAAAGTAAAACTAAAAAACAAGTTTTTGTTTCAAAATTGATAAAAACTTGGAAATAGACGTAACCTTACGGTACAGACGTGATATATCCAATATTTCGAAAGCTCCTAGTCCTAAATAGAGTATAGTAGAGAAGCCCAACGCGTGGTTTGGTTTTTGTAGCTGATAGTGAATTGGGGGGGGGGGGGGGCTTTTAGGGTTAACAACGATATCGTCTGGTAAAAAACAAGGCAACGAGCTTCAAAACGATAAAACCTAATTTGTTGTAACGTTTTCATCTTTATCTTCCCACCACGTCTACTTGTATCATGCCATCAAGGAAATATATTGCATTCCTGCATGGCATATATTTCAGTCTATCCGAAATAAGGGATGCACTTAAAGTAAAGGGAGCGTGAAAAGTTCACAAAGTTTTCATTGATTTGGTAAACGAAGAAACCTGACCTGTGGTCTCATTGGTTAAAGTTTCGGCCAATCAAATAAGAGAACGAAACAGATGGTTAAAATGGTCAAATATTTTAGACGTAAATACATAGTTTCCACTAAAGGTGGTTTTTGCTTATCTCAAAGTGTTGCCAGACTGTTGAAGGCTAGCAGTTCAGTTTGAATAAGTACTTGAACACTGCACTGTATATTTAGTGCTGAGAAAGAGGGGGGGGAATTTTTTCTAGCCCCTTTAGTGAAAACTATATAATATAAAGCACATAAAATAACACTTCACGCTCCCTTTAACGACTTAAAAAATATTTTCACCTTAATTCACCTTTCCTTTATAGAATAAATTTCATTTTGGGAAGTTCTATTTTTTGTTATGATGAAAATTTTCAATTAACCAACCGTATATACACGTACGTAACTCTTAAGTATAAAAGGCCGTGACCTCCGTAACAAATTTGATATCGACAAAAATTCCTCCTCAAACGTTATTATTACTATGTTAATTTATCGGCTTTTGGGCTCGACCAATAATAATTATAAGCTATCCCATACGTCGATGCATAGTGATTCTTCTCTCTTTACATCTTAGAAAAGGCGGGGGGGGGGGATCAGTATAAATATATCGCGTGCCTGATTTGATTAAATTGGACAAGCTCCTATAACATAAGTTAATAAAAAGACCCTATAAGTTACCAAGTTATAGTTAGTTAACTTCGGAAGAAAGCAGCAAGGAATAAGTTTAGGGGAATAAGTATATTACCTTTATGGGAAATTAATTATGAACTTTTATTAGGATTATTTTACTTATGGTGACCACTATAGATAGCGTGCTTTACAGCTTTTTTTTTTTTTAACCTTTTTTAATGTTGGTTTAAAAGGTAAGGTTTTTTAATGAATAGCAGCTGCGCGACGGTGGCGCCTTTTTCGTGATGGTGGGCACCTGCCGATCTTTTTTAATGCCTTTTTTTCTCAGATATCTTCTTCCTTATTATAAATAAACCTGGTTGATTTTTAAGAAGGTTAAATTAGAAGTGCATCCTTATTTTTTTGTGTGTGTTTTAAAATATCAAGAACAGACTAGAGTAGCTCTTGAACCAGCGCTGAAAATAAGTAACCAGTGTCGCTTTGGTAGCCATTTTTTTCGATACGCGCGGTGTTTTACTGTTCTAAATACCATCCATGGACCAAATTCCGGAGATATTACTTACATATCAACCACCCACGCGAGTCGTCATCGTGACCTTTGAAACATTCAATAAAAAATAAATAAACTTGTTTATATCTTATACCTAGGCCTACATTAATGAAATTTTTTAGACTTTTATTTTTCTTAGTTCGAACCCCTATCGTCAGTTATTACATAAAAATGTAATAAAAACCCGTGCATGCCTAAAGGCCCTTTCAGACGTTTTCTCTAGATCCCAAATAGTTTTTTGGAGTTTTGTTCGTATCTTAAACCAAATTGAACTTATAAGACTTATTGTGGTTTTTTTTTTTTTAATTATAGCTAACTGTTGATTACGCCCCCTAAGTAATGTTTAAATTAATTATATTTACAGGACTCTGTCCCCGGGTACTGTCCAGGCTGTAGAAACAACGATGTCATCGGATCGTCCACTCGTGACTGGGGGAAAGGTGGTGCCTGCGCTGGCAGGACCAAGGAATGCGCCATTGTTCCACCTTTCCCCTTATGGACCCATACCCGGAGTTAAAGTGGGAATGTGTTGGTCGTAGAAACAATACTTGGAAGGAAGAGAACAGTAACTCTGCAACGTTGGAACCGACAACTAGCCATTACTTTAACGTTGCTGAGCTCCTGTCCAGGCTGTAGAAACAACGATGTCATCGGATCGTCCACTCGGGATTGGGGCAGAGGCGGCGCCTGCGCCGTTAGGACAAGAGAGTGCACTATTGCGCCTCTGCCCCTTATGGACACGTACCAGGAGTCGGGGCAGTGAGGATCTAACAAATAGTGGAGACTCACTGATTTATTCGGTTGAATCGAGTACTGCCCAAGTTGTAGAAACAAGGACGATGTTTGATCAAGGGGCGTGGCTCGAAGCCAAAATTATCGGGATTTTTCGACAAGCCGAGGAACCCTCTTAACCTTCCTCGGCCAATGAAGATGCCGCAATACACAACATTCGTGATTCAACAAATAATGAAGACTGGCTCATTTATTCGGTTGAATATCAACCTTCCTCGGGCAATGAAGATGCCGCGATATAAGAATTTCTTTTAAACATTTCGCGGCGGAATCGAAAATTGGATTTTGTTCCATATTGTGATTAGTACTGTCCGGGTTGTAGAAACAATGGTGATTTCGTTTGAAAGTGGAAGCAAACAGGAGCGAGCCAACATTTTCTACTTAAGAGGGGGGGCTAATGTTATAGTCCCTGTCCCCGTGGTTGGCCCGCCCCTGAAACAAAAAGAATGCGTTCATTGCATACAAGTTCTTAAGGACTACTTCCGGTCGACAACTACGGAGCCGTCGAGAGAGTTTGCGGGCCCCGGGTATAAGAAGAAATCGTGGGCCCAATTTGACCCGGGGCCCCGGGAAAACTGGCTGAATTGCCACCCCCCCCCCTCTCTCGGCGGCTCGAGAGTGCTATCACCTCTGGTGCCTGGATCCAAAATTGGATTCAGGTACCAGAGGGAGACTGGTACTGCGACAATTGCAAAAATGGTGATTTCGTTTTAAAGTGGAAGCAAACAGGGGCGAGCCAACATTTTCTACTTTAGTGGGGGGGGGGGCTAATGTTAAAGTCCCTTCACCCTCGCTGCCCCGTGGTTGGCACGCCCCTGAAACAAAATGAATGCGTTCATTGCATACAAGTTCTTAAGGACTACTTCCGATCGACAATTACCAAAACGGAGCCGTCGAGAGAGTTTGCGGGCCCCGGGTATAAAGAAGAAATAGGGGGCCCAATTTGACCCGGGGCCCCCGGGAAAACTGGCTGACTTGCCACCCCCCCCCCTCTCTCGACGGCACGACAGTGCTATCACCTCTGGTGCCTGGATCCAAAGTTGGATTCAGGTACCAGAGGGTGATTGGTGGTACTGTCCAGGCTGTAGAAACAACTATGATGTTGTCTGACCCCGGACAAAAAGGGGACAGTAAAAATTTTGCAAGGGGTCTATAGGGTGTCATTCATCCATCGGCCTCCTACACAGAGACGTCGAGAGAGTTTGCGCCCCCCCCCGGGTATAAAGAAGAAATCGTGGGCCCCCATCAAGACAGCCCTACAGGTGACCCGGGGCCTCGGGAAAACTGGCTGAATTGCCCCCCTTCTCTCTCGACGGCCCTATTAAGAGAAATTTTTAAAAATTTTATTCGTTATAATAACAATTTAAACAAAAAAATAAATAATATTTAACTTTTCACAAGTAGTGGAATCTTTTTCAAATAGTTTTTTTTAAGGTCCTATAATATCCTATATATTTTTGACCAAGTCAAAGAACTGTTCTTATAGTAGTTTAGCATCAAATTTATCAAAATTTAGCTCTTTTATCGAGATTACGTAACTTCCCGACTAGTTAACTCAAAGTTGACTCATTTAAATGAATAAAAGAACCACGTGGTTTCGTCTGAAAAGGCCTTAAGAGTTGAACCCAACATTCTACACCACATTGAAAATTCGAAATTGCTTGGACTTTGATTCTCCAAGTTTTGTATTTTACGAGGTAAGAAGAATTTTCTGACTTGGTTTTATTTTCTTTACTCGATGTTTGTAATCCAAGATAAATAGGTAATGAGATATTCGTGGGGTAATGTACTATTTTTTAAGCGGAGGGATTTTGTTGTCAGGTCAAATGTGAAAATAATGTCGTCGCTAAAGCTGATGAGTTACGACACATGACAGAAAATAAAATGCAATTATTTACCAATAATATAGGCAGTTAATTGCCAATTAATTATTAAGGGCAATTAATTACGAAATATACATACAACCTTCGTTTATTTTGAATTGAACTTTGAATTCTGATTTTTAGACATGCATTGATTTGAGTTTGGGTTCCATACGTAGTTTGTTTATAAGTTTTCACGCCTACAGAATTCCCTGGACCTTTTTTTACCCCCTCTTTCTTCGCAAAGCTAAGGGCTTAGCTAGTTTTCAGGGAGTTCTGTTTATTTACTTAACACCGTACGTTTCTAACTGTTTTTTACGATAGATTTTTTCCATCCCAAATATATACATTCCCCGGTACATTTCAGTGAGATCGTTAAGAAGTTCAGCTTGGTTTCTCTTCTCTTCTGGGGGCCCCGAAAAAGAGCGGCTAAAACCTCCCAGAAGTTTCACATATATGAGTAGGCTAGTACCATAAGTTCATAAGATATGTTCCAGGATAAGTTTGTTAATCTCTGGTAACTTAGAAACTGGAGCTTTTCACGATTGTAGTGAAGAGGTAGGTCATAGATACGAGGTAAAGCGAATGAGGCCTGGTGATTGGGGCGCTGCCGTCAAAGGCTTAGTAATGCGGACTAAATAGGACCTAGAAGGAATTCCTAGCTGCAAAATTAACCACCGAGTGTAGGACTTCAATTCTCGCTTGTCGTTCTCCCTTGAACTTGCTCGAGCTGTAAGTTTCTAGCATTACGCACTTGTATAGGTAGTGTCATACTTATGGAAAGAACAACATCACTTAACTTATGGTAGTACTATATACCCTATCCAGAACGCCTCCCAAACTATTCTAAAACATTGAAAGAAATCTGGGCTCAAAATACAGGAAATTATTTTACGACGATTTAAATTTAACTTAATCTTATCGTGAAGAATGTGTTTAATCAATTTCACTAGGTATTGTGTTGATTCTAATGCTATGTCGCCTAGAGGATAATGAAGAATTGTTTACCTTTATATTAAGTTTTCCGGAATGTGTACCATTTCCGCTTAGTCTTAGTTAGTAAAGCTTTCAATCAGCTATAGTCCTTATATGCTCCATTTTGTTTGTGTAAAAGCCGTTCCTTATTTGGTCTTTACACACAATGACATCATCCTGTCTCGCTGTTGATGTAGCTTCATCAATCTAGGCCTTAGTTTACCAGGAAATGTATTTTTTTAGATTGTATACCAAAATCCCCCCAGCCAAAATCCCCCCGGCCAAAATCCCCCCAAATCATAAGTAACGGACAAAATCCCCCCAATGTAGGACAAAATCCCCCCAAATCATTATAACAAGACAAAATCCCCCCAAATCAATATAACAAGACAAAATCCCCCCAAATCATTATAACAGGACAAAATCCCCCCAAATCATTATAACAAGACAAAATCCCCCCTAATAATTATAACAAGACGTAACATTGTTAAATGATTTATAAAATATTACTAGCCTAACCAAACCTAACCTAACAAAACAGTAACGTTTTGGAAAAGGCGTAACATTGTTAAATGATTTGTAAAATACTACTAACCTAACATAACAGTAATGTTTTGGAAAAGGCGTAACATTGTTAAATGATTTGTAAAATACTACTAACCTAACATAACAGTAATGTTTTGGAAAAAGCATATTATTTGATAAGTCAATGATGCTAAACATTTATATTTTGGAAAAGGCCTAACATTGTTAAATGATTTATAAAATATTATTTGAGAAGTCGGTAGGATTTCGGTATGAGGTCAAAAATCATTTTAGAGCAAAATCAAGCACACCATCCGATAGAGCGTAAAATTTAGATCTAAAATATTCCCCGCTTTTTTCAAATTTCCAAAAAAAAAAACCAAAAACATTTTTTGCAGTATAGGTGAACAAGGTCAAAAACAGTGTGGAAAACATCAGAGGGCCAATAATTTGGCACCTTTTCCAACCTAACCTAACCTAACCTAACCTGACCTAACTAAACCTAACCTAACCTAACCTAACCCAACCCAACGTAACCAAACCTAACCTAACCTAACCTAACCCAACCTAACCTAACCTAACCTAACCTAACCCAACCTAACCTAACCTAACCCAACCTAACCTAACCTAACCTAACCTAACCCAACCTAACCTAACCTAACCTAACCTAACCTATTCGGCCTCTTAAGTGAAAATGAACCCTAACGTTAAACATCAATATTTTGGAAAAGGTGGCAATTCTTATGGGGGATAAGACTTTTTTTTTTGGAAATTTGAAAAAAGCGGCGGCCATTTTAGATCTAAATTTTACGCTCTATCGAATGGTGTGCTTGATTTTGCTCTTAAATGATTTTTGACCTTATTCACTCATACCGAAATTGTACCGAGAACTCAATGAAGCATAACATCAATATTTTGGAAAAGGCGTAACGTTGTTAAATGATTTATAAAATATTACTAACCTAACTTAACCAAACCTAACCTAACCTAACATAACAGTAATGTTTTGGAAAAGGCATATTATTGGGGAAGTCAATGAAGCTAAACATCAATATTTTAGAAAAGGCGTAACATTGTTAAATGATTTATAAAATATTACTAGCCTCACCAAACCTAACCTAACATAACAGTAACGTTTTGGAAAAGGCGTAACATTGTTAAATGATTTTTAAAATATTACTAACCTAACTTAACCAAACCTAACCTAACATAACAGTAATGATTTGGAAAAGGCATATTATTTGAGAAGTCAATGAAGCTAAACATCAAAATTTTGGAAAAGGCGTAACATTGTTAAATGATTTATAAAATATTACTAACCTAACCTAACCTATCCTAACCAAACCAAACCTATCCTAACCAAACCTAACCGTTAAATATCATTTGGAGGGATTTTGTCTTGTTTTAATTATTTGGGGGGATTTTGTCTTGTTATAATGATTTGGGGGGATTTTGTTTTGTTATAATGATTTGGGGGGATTTTGTCTTGTTATAATGATTTGGGGGGATTTTGTCTTGTTATAATGATTTGGGGGGATTTTGTCTTGTTATAATGATTTGGGGGGATTTTGTCTTGTTATAATGATTTGGGGGGATTTTGTCCTACATTGGGGGGATTTTGTCCGTTACTTATGATTTGGGGGGATTTTGTCCGGGGGGATTTTGGCTGGGGGGATTTTGGGTCACACCCATTTTTTTAAAGTGTAGCAAGGATTAAAATTAAAACACTACTTGTAACTGCTAAAAATCAACGTAAAGTTGCGATGAGATTGAGCTATAGAAAATCGCTAATTTGTGCTTGAAAATATTCGTAAGTTTTATAATGGTTTAATTGGGCTGGAATTTTTATACCCAATTGAAGTCTTCGAGTCTAGATAGGTAAGAGATTATAACGCACCCTATTAGTAACCCCTCCCTACGGAGTATGAACGTGGCCATAAACATCAAAGAGAATTAGGTCATGCCATATATATAAGAAAAGATCAAATGCCGGTCGGGGATATGCTATATTAGCTTACAAATTGGACAAATACTTTGAGTCCTTTTCGGTCCACCCCCTTTCTCTCTCTCTCTCTCATAGACTCTCATTCTCTTATAAAAAGAATCATTTTCTATTCTTTTCTCCGCGTTTCTTTTTTTATTAATGAGAAAACTGCAGGCGATATCCTTCTATTGGATGGCCATAAGCTTATAAGTTATAAGTCTTAACCCACCCATTGAAGAGACTCTTAGATAATTTGCACCGCCAAGGCAGTGCCCGCGCAGAGAGGCAAAAACATTGCCTCTGTGTTTCTTGGCGTGAGGGAAGTAACTCAAGAAGGCGCAGTACTACGTATGCAAACGTCATACCCTTCTACCTCTTAGCTTAGTGTTACCCCCCCCCCCTAATAGGCGCGTACAGTATCTCCTTTTACAAGAGCGCGAGTAGAGGGAGGGATAAAGAGTCTACACCCCCCTCTGTAACGACACTAGTCTATTTATCTACATGCTTTTCAGCGCAGGCGTTGAAGACTTATAAAAGATGAACTTATAATACATTATGGTGATACGCTATACACGTAAAGACTTAAGTAGCCCTACAGTCTGTACGAGGCTAAGGCATAGCGTTACATAATGTTAAGCCTCGTGAAAGACAAAGTAATGGTGGTCAAGTACTCTCGTGTACCTCTATATTGGTGGCATCGCGTGAAGCGCCGTTTCCTCGCATTACGTACTGGACAGGAATGGGAGGGGGGTTATTACGTGTACCCCCTTAAGGAAAAATGGCCTTATTAAGAAGAGACTGGCTCATTTTCGGGTAGCGCTTTGGCGATAATAGCCTGGGTAGCTCAAATTAACAAGTACGTATGTGAAAGAGTATAAAGAGCCTTTTCCATGAGAATTCGTCACACAAAATAAACGACAGGATTGTTAAGACGATACACTTTCTCGTTTTATTATCCAGGTTGAATTTCACCATAAAAAGTAGAAACGCAACTGATTTGTTTTCAAGACCAATGAGATGCTGGTTGTAATTAGAGGCTGGGATTAACTCTGGACCTACGTTTGTTTGGACTGGAGATAAAGCTAGAAATGTGGCGCGAATTTATACCTTCTCCCTAATAAACTAGATATCGCTTCTTGTTACTACCTATAGTACCAAGTTTCACACTTGACTCAAAAGCAGACAACCATGCAGTTGCTATTCCACTTTCATGGATTTGGCGCGAGATTCAGAGCTCTACACGCCTGGAAGAGTTTTCTTAGCTTTCTCAAAAGTCTAGGCTAGGGTCGTTTTATAATAATTATACCCAGCATCCCTTTCATCTTCGATGCTTTTACTCCGCTTCATCCTGTTCCTTCGCAATCAAATCTACAATCCTCTCTTTTCCTTGGAAAAGTTTTCGGAGAGATTCATCCGAAAGTAACACTGAATCCGCAGACCACCGCAACGCAACCTAGCTAGCTACATAGGCTTTTAAGATTTTAATTTGATTCTTTAGTTTTCCCCTTTTAATAGTCGTGGAGAACGAGAACTAGGTACTTGCTTAATTACACGTAAGGTACTTGCTTAATTACACGTAAGGCAATCGCGTCCCAAGGCCCTTAAAGTGTAAATGTATAAGACTTAAAATTAAGAACCTATTTTGTAAACAACCTTTATAGGTAGCCAGCCAACAATTTTAAAATGTTTTGAATTAACTGTACTTATTTGAGCACTAGTTTATTAGTAAGTTTGAACAGGGATAGATTTAATTTTAGAAGTAGGAATGGAGTAACGGTTAGTATTTACTTCAATTATTCCGACTTATAGCCTAGTAAAGAGCCCCTCCCTCCAACACGTAAAGAAAAGTTAAAATTATCTTATTGGCTCACTTAAACTACGTTTTGATGACGTTGCTGACGGGGACGGCGAAAAATAATGACGTAATTCCTTTTTACCTCTGTTGCTATGACCCCCCGCCTCTTCTTTCATACCCCCCGTCCCGTTGAAGGGGGTCCGGGACTTTGACG
Source organism: Phalangium opilio (assembly GCA_019434445.1). NCBI lineage: Eukaryota > Metazoa > Arthropoda > Arachnida > Opiliones > Phalangiidae > Phalangium > Phalangium opilio. The sequence continues at coordinate 23,510 of JAEQBA010004844.1, forward strand.
TGCGCCCAGATTACTCTGTTCTCCATTCCTACTTCTAAAATTAAATCTATCCCTGGTTTGAAATCTTCTAAGCAATTTCAATATATATAATCAAAAGCAAATAGAAATTGTGAGGTAGTAAGCTGAGCAAACGAAACGAGACGTCTTTACTGACCCCTCGTGGTGTTAAACTAGGGAAATTAAAACTCGCCTACTGTTCAATTGCCAAAAAGTAGGTTTGCCTTATATTTCTACTTTAATAATAGGTCCCGTTCGTCTTGTTTTAAATATCTGTTAAAAACTTCTTTTATCTTTTCACCCATTTCTCTTTCGCGAACCGTTTTTCGGAATGCCAAACTTCGTTAATGTCGTTGTAAAAAGCGGCCTAGGACTCTAGGCCCAGAAAGGGTTGGGTTCTTAGAGAAGAAGGTGGTAGAGTGAGATACCTACCAAGGATTCTAGATCTCTCATCCGTTCCTAAAATTTTCACCGAACTTTCTGCAAATAAATCGATAACACCATTGGAATCAGGAGCAGGGGGGGGGACCGTTATTATTCTGCTCGAATAACTTTTGCTCGCCTCCCCCCCCCCGATCTTTACCTGACGGTTTTATCGACCTTTTTTTCGCCTTGGTTGCTCCCGAGATGACCCCCTTATGGTGTGACCATGCCAGGAGGATATCTTGTTTGAACACCAATCGTGAATTATTTGTATGTTTTTATTATTTTTGGTTTCAAAATTTTATCAGAGTTAGGCTTAATGGCTGGTTAAACAGGGTTGAGACAGTACCTTTGACCTTTGTACTTCTGTCTTGGAGGAACTAGCTTGAATGGAGGTGAAAAGAGGGTGTGATATGCTCGGCAATAGGTGCAGCACCTCTCTGTCAAGCTGGTTACTCGAAGCTTTTGGAAGGCTTCGAAAGTTAGGTATTTGGAAAATGAGTTTGAAAGCCCATTTAGAGACTATAAACTAATTGATTTTATTTAACCCCTTGAACTTTTGAAAATGGTCTATTTCGAATACCATGTACTTGGAAATTATTTACTCCTAGTTGATTTACTCTTACGGTGTTAACCCTTTAACGAGTAAATTCTTTATATCAAAAGAAAAAAACCTGATTGATATTGACACATTCCAACCGGATCTGATCTTAGTAAAGAAAAAAAAATTACTGAAAATTTCAAACCTTAATTTTTCAAGAAAATACAGAGTGTTTCAAAACGGGTGGTAGTACAGTGGCACCATAAGGTTATCACCACGCAACTTTCTTAGTATAAAAAAAACTAACATATCCTGTGATTCACAATAGTGTTGGGTAAAGGTTACGTTTACAAAATCAAAGCTCATGGTCATACGATGTATGGAGACTTATCGTAGGTATTCTCATGGACTTATGATACATCCTAGAGTGCGAACTTAGTCGATACCGGTGTAAATTATTATCGATTGATAATAAAAGCTAGAACATAGAAATCAGCATGCATATGGAGTCCCAAAAAAAGAGAAAAAATTATTTTCGAAATAAAAAAATTCCTGGGTGATTGATGTTTGATAGAGGGAATTTTTTCTTCTAGAGAGATTTTTATAGTCTTTGAGTAACTTGGTTTGGCCCGATTCCCTTTTAATATAGGGTTAGAACTCTGGAAGGAAACCAAGAGACTCAAAGACTTAATAAGAAGGACTTCTATTCGATCTTGAAGGGTGCTTTTACAGAAGCTGTAATGAAAATGGGTTTGTTATATGTGCATGGGTATGACGAGATGTGGATTTCAAATTGGAACCCGTTGTTATTACTCCATGGGAAAAAAACTGTAATATATGTTTTCAATAGTTGTATGAACCCTTATAAGATTTATTCAAACTATGCCTACACACGTTTCTCAGCTCTTATGTATGTTCTTGATATAATTTAGTTCTAGCTACACTACACACATCACTTTCAGTTTCATCATTTTTATGAAGTAACTAGCCCTCCTTTTCGAGATATTTCATAAATTTTATAGGTAATCAATACCCGTATGCCATCTTAGTAGTGTGGGAGACCTTCGCGATATATGGTGCACTCCGTATGATGGGATGTGGATTTAAAAATTTGATATTTTTAAGAGAGAAAAAAAAAGAAATACCATCAGGTATACTAGCAAATGTATATATTGATATATATCTAACCTGAAAGGGACCCCATAGATAAAATGAAAAATACATCAAAAATAAATGATTTATTCTAGCAATCTTATGCATTTCTAAGAGCAATAAATAGCCTGTTTTCTTATAAGGAACGCGTTTGACTCCTTGCTTTATTTAACTTGGATATTTGCAATCCCTTTGGGGAAAGTGGTAGGCCTAGACTTGTTGCTCCTAGCTAAAACCAAGAGAAGCATTCATGTAGTGACGTATCATTCATTACATGTACTTGTCTAAAACTCGTACCGACTCGCCCAGGCTTTGAAGTCATCTTTTACATTATATTTTATAAGAAATGATAATTTTCCATATCTGTCGTAAGAGTTCACGAAAAAATAATATTTCCGAATATTCTTTCACTGTTTTAATATTTATTTATTATTATTATTATTATTATTTTGAGAAAAAATATTCACAAATGTCAATGTGGTAAGTTTGTTATTGTTTTGCTAAATAGTTTCCTCGATCCGCGACCTTTTTGTCATTTTATAATAAGTTTTGTAAAATAGTTATTTCCAGCTCTGACCTTTACGCTAATGTTTGTTAGTTTTGGAAAAATAGAATATTTCCAGCCCTGCTCATTAGGGTAATTTTAGGTAAAGTTTGCATAATAGCTTCTTTTTTTTTTAGGCCTGACCTCTATGATTATTTAACGTTTCGCAAAATAGTTATCTCCAGTCCTGACCACGGGAAGTGACGGGATCACCTTCTCCACTCCTTCTTCCCCAAATTAGAAATAATTCAAGATGGATGCCGTAACCACAATGATTATCGTTAACGTGACAATTTTAATTCGGTTTTAATCACGTTTATAGTCGCGTTTTTTTAACGGAATTATTGAACAATGTATTTTAAGTGAAGCCTAATCCTGAATTTAACTTATATTTTGCTGGTAAGTTTCGATAAATTTTGTTATATAAGGTTTTTTATTTGGCGTGTGGCTTGAGTATGATTGACGGCTTAGGGTTACGGGTAGGTTACGAGGGCGCCCCGGCCACGTGCCCGGCACACGTCTCGTCCCGACACGTTCCGACAGCATTGAAGCCGGGGCCCGTTGGTATAATGTTTGAATTTTAATTAAAGCCGATGCCCACGTGTTTTAACTAGATTAATTAATTAACCCAGCTGATTTTAATTATAAATATTTATCGCGCTAATTTGTTTGGTGATTTATAGGGTATTCGTTAGGGTATTTTTTTGAACACTAGTAATTAACCTGGAGTAGTGGGATTAAGGTAATTAAATTAGATTGAAGTAAATTTAGAAATTTAGTTGACATAAATTACGGTATTTATACCGAATTAAATTAGATTAAAGTAAATTTAGGAATTTAGATGGCATAAATTACGGTAATTATGCCGAAATTAAATTAGATTGAAGTATTTTAGGAATTTAGATGGCATAAATTACGGTAATTATACCGAATTAAATTAGACTGAAGTAAATTTAGGAATTTAGATGGCATAAATTACGGTAATTATACCGAATTAAATTACACCGATTGAAATAAGTTATATAATTATACGAAATTAAATTACACTGATTCAAATAAGTTACGGTAATTAAGCTGAATTAAATTACACTGATCACTCTGAAGTAAATTCGGTAATTAAAAGTAATTGACCTGGTTTAAATTACGCATTTCATACATTATAAATTGGGTAATTAATTTATAAATTACCTTAAAATAAACTTAAAGCATTGCACAATAGTTCACCTTTATTTTGGCCCACCATACAAAATCGTAGGATGCGAAACCAAAATAAAAAAAATAGAAACTTCTTATTTTAACTATAAATCTGGTAATCCTCCCTTACTACAATTTTTCTTCTGTTCCTCTTTTCATTAAACGCCAAAAATTAAATCCACCTCACCTGAACATCTCCCCTCTAACCCCCCCCCATCTAAAACCTATTAAACGTAAAAGATAATTACTATTGTTCAACCCTCTGTTAAATACTTAAAAAGGGTTGGTTTCAGCAGCGTTGGATACTACCAATTGTTATCGCCCTGTAATATTATTATATTTTTAATTTTTTTTTTTTTGGTTTCAACGCCAACCGTATTTTGTTTTGACCTTGGTTATCTAATTTTCATTCATTAAGAACTTAGTTCAAATGAAAATTAAAAATAGTAAAAGAAAATTTAAATTTCATTGTTTCATATTTAATTGGTGGGTAGTCAATAGATGATGGTACTAAGAGAGAGAGGAGTGCCTGATACGTCATCATCGTGTAGCGTTGTCGTTATGGTTCACTGGTTTATACCTGTTTTAATACCGCGCCCGAATTTTAATATTGAATATTATAATGTTTTAAATTAATATTTTATCAAAGATTGATTTTCTTGAAAACATTTTTCTTATAAACATTATAAATCATTATATGGCCACGAATGAAAGGGATTCTTAGGTTTGCTGGTATATCAAGGTCATTCAAAATCTGTTTCACACTACAATTTTGTTCAGATGCAACTTATATAAAGTTTTGAATCTGAACTGTCGACCTAATTCAATTGCGCGCGGCAATAATTGCTTTACAGCAATTTATACTTATTGTATTACTAAAACGCGAATTGGGAATAATTCCTGTAAGGTATTAACAAAGACCACCCTTCTTATATTATTAACACGTGTACTTATGCCCTGGGAGTGTCGTCTTCTCTCCATTGCGGCGGGTTTGGGTTTACCATAATCTTTAAAACCATTCCGTCATTACATCCATCCAATATCTTTTATTATTTTTTCACGCTCTACAGATTTCAGAAAATCTCCCCTCCCTACATCAAATAGATTTCCTTCCCAAGCGATTAACAGGGTGGTTTAGATATTATGAAACATGGAGGAGAATTTTTTGAAAATTCTAGGCTTATTATCACGCAATCAGTATTCAGTTCCACCAGAGCTTAAGTATTAGGTATATTAAATAAACATAGAATAGCTAAACCATGGCCTTTTTTTATATGCAAAAAAAATGATGTAATGGAAAGAAAAACCGTACTCTTTCTAAATAATAATTTTAGGGCTTCATATTTTTCGAGGGGATAATCACTCTTACGCTTTCTACTACCCCTAATTATGCCCCCCCCCCTCTTTGGCCTTCTTTCCCCTGTTTATACCCCCTATTTGGACAGACGGAACCAGAGTTCACAACACGTGTGAGCCTCTAGTGGTGCTTCTTGGCGCGAGGGAAGTAACCCCAACCCAAGATGGCGGTGTTTTGCTATTATATTATGGAAGGTTCTATAGGTCGGGTCAGCTTAGGTTAGGTTACGTTTAGTGAGGTGGGGTCAGTTCACGCGGTCATCATGTCATTTTAGCAGCGTGCACTATCCAATTTATTGTCTGCATGCAGTACAGAGTTATACACCGATACTATGAAGTGAAGGGCCCCTCGATTGTTTTTACTAAAATTGCCGTATCATAGGCGAAAGACTCTTTTATACCTTCATCCGCGCGCGGTTGACCCTAGAAAGGGCAGCGAGTGTTGGTTATCTTGCCCCTCTCTCTCTCTCTCTCTTGAAAATTTGAGGGTATATCGAGATTTAAGCACCGAGCTGAAAGATATTCGGCCCCCTGTACCATCACCACCACCACCAACCACTAGGCCATTAAAATCTTATTGACCCCGAGACGCGCAACGCGGCCTAAACGCGCCCATATCTTTTCCTTCTCCCTTCATATCTACGTATAACCCATGCCCGTCGTGGAAGAACATCGTAAATGGTGTTTTTCATACAATTTTTACCAAGTTTTTATATCCCTTCAGCCTGTCAGAATATTTTTGTTACTTTCTCTATGGCCGCCATTTTTAAAGATGGCGGCGGTAAATAGAAGAACAATATCCATAAGACCATTCTAGATGATATATTGAACATGTATACTAAATATTAGTGAAATTGGTTGAAATGCACGAACTTTATTTCATAAAGAAATTTATTTTATATTTTTGGACGCCATTTTTCAAGATGGCGATGGATTGAAAAAAATCTTTCTTAGAGTAACGTCCCGCTGCAAAAATTTCAGCCTTCTGGGTGAGGTGAAGGGGTTTGAACTGGGCGTTATAATTCAGTCGACATCTTGTCACCTATAAAACACCCAATTTTAAAACAACCAAGAACCAGATACCCCAAAATTAATTAAATCCGTTTTCAGACAGGTCAAAGGTTGTCAAAATTCCCGCGCCTGATTCTTATTACCCCCAATAAGTTAATACTTTCCATTCTCCATTGACTTTGAAGTTGAAGTTTCAACTTTATATTAAGTTCCAAAATTCTAATATATCCGAGTTACGTCAGTTTTGGTTTCAAATTAGCTTCTAAGTAATAATAACTTCGGAATTTTGAGCCGGCTGCTATATACGGAGCGGTTTAGTGTTTAAAATTCTATATATATGAGCACCCATACCTCCCTAATGGTGGGTGAGAGGCCTCTATAAGGGAAGTGTATCGCAGGTGTCTGTGAATGGAGGCTTGCTCCATACAGGAAGATCGGACCAATAGAACTAAACTTGTTATATTATATTTGGAACCTATTTTGAAGCTAGGAACGTATGAGTATCAATAGACATTGAAGGTTTCACTTCATGAGTCGTTCGTTACATGGACTTAAGGCCCCTTTCAGAAGATACGAATTTTTGACTCAATTTAGATGGGCCAACTTGAGATGAGTAAATTTGAGTCACCAAATTATAAATTGATCTCTGGGCAATTTTGCTAACTCAAATTTTTGACCCATTTAGATGAGTCAACTTGAGTTGAGTAAATTTGAATCACCAAATTTTAAATTGATCTCTGAGCAATTTTGCTAACTCAAATTTTTGACCCATCTACCTAGTTCAGTCAAAAGTTGATACGTATCATCTGAAAAGGCCTTTAGTAATTCTAGCGGTGAGCTTAGACCAGAAAATAAATTACAGATTTTTAAAGCCCTCTCCAAATTTTTCCTATCCCCAATATGGCGGCCTTGTACTTGAGGCTGAAAAAAAGCAACCGGATTGAAGGTTCTCAGGTGTTGTGTGGGTTCTCGGTTATATTGATAGTTAAAGGAGGTAAACAGTAGTGGACACTTTGGAGGCATCCTTTCAGATTTGCATAGTAGCTTATCGTTTATTGTCTTTTAATTAAACACTTTAGGCCGTCGGTTTTGTCTTTCGCGCTCGCTGTCTTCACGCTTTTCCTATTAAATTTCGATCAATTGCCCCAAAGGAGTCGACACGCCTAGACAATGATAACGGGGAATGGTGCAACGGCCCACCCCACCTCTCTCTCTCGCGCGCACACACAATCTAATCTAAATTGACGAGTCAAGAGTTCACGTTTAAATTTGGGAAAGTAGACGTAACGGATTTTCAATTAAATTACCTTAATGGAAGGCATAAAGTATTTTTTTTTTTTTTGGGAATTTTAAAAATTCTTGAAGTTGAATTATGAGGGGATTTTTCAAGGAATTTATTTTTAGAGGTTGAAATATAGGGGTGTTTTCAAGGGATTTAGTTTTTGGGTTGAAATGTGAGGGGATTTTTCAAGGGATTCAGAGTAGAGGTTGAAATGTGAGGGGATTTTTCAAGGGATTCAGAGTAGGGGTTGAAATGTGAGGGGATTTTTCAAGGGATTCAGAGTAGAGGTTGAAATGTGAGGGGATTTTTCAAGGGATTCAGAGTAGAGGTTGAAATGTGAGGGGAATTTTTCAAGGAATTTATTTTTAGATGTTGAATTATAGGTGGATTTTCAAGGAATTTAGTTTTAGAAGTTGAATTACAAGGGGATTTTCAAGGAATTTATATTTAGAAGTTGAAATATGTGAGGGATTTTCAAGGAATTTATATTTAGAAGTTGAAATATGTGAGGGATTTTCAAGGAATTTATATTTAGAAGTTGAAATATGTGAGGGATTTTCAAGGAATTTATATTTAGAAGTTGAAATATGTGAGGGATTTTCAAGGAATTTATATTTAGAAGTTGAAATATGTGAGGGATTTTCAAGGAATTTATATTTAGAAGTTGAAATATGTGATGGATTTTCAAGGAATTATATTTAGAAGTTGAAATATGTGATGGATTTTCAAGGAATTATATTTAGAAGTTGAAATATGTGATGGATTTTCAAGGAATTTATATGTGAGGGATTTTCAAGGAATTTATGTTTAGAAGTTGAAATATGTGAGGGATTTTCAAGGAATTTATATTTAGAAGTTGAAATATGTGATGGATTTTCAAGAAATTATATTTAGAAGTTGAAATATGTGATGGATTTTCAAGGAATTTATATTTAGAAGTTTAAATATGTGAGGGATTTTCAAGGAATACATTCAAGATGTTGAAACTAGAGGGAATTTTCAAGGAATACATTCAAGATGTTGAAACTAGAGGTTCAAATATGAAGAGGATTTTCATGGAATTAATTTATTTATTGAGTGTGAAATGTGAGGACATTTTAAAGTTAGTACCCCAAATTGAAATGAGAATTATTGCGGCAACTTCCCCAATATATAACATTAACACTGGCTTTTATAGAAGATATCGCCTTTCCCTTTGATGTCTTTCATTATCACACTTCTCGAAATTGAAAAGACGATAATTAGGAAAAATAATTTGAACGTAAATATAAGCCAAGCGCGAGGAGAAGTTGTTTATAATATTTAAACAAATATGTGTAGGCCTACGCTACGCTACCTTTAATTAAAATTTAATTGCTTCTCGGAATCTTTAGTAAAAGGATCGTATTTCAACAATTTGTTGTCTAAACTAAATCCTATCACTGTATCCTCAAAGTGGGGGGAAAGGAATAAATTATAAAGGTTTAATTGTTTGCAACACAGACAGGTATAAAATTAACGTACCTTTATTGAATTCCCCTCGATTTTATAATTAATATTTGAACAGCGAGGTGCAATGTTTTAAATATAAATTTCTGAGAAAATAATTTAAAACTGAAGGGAATTTAAATTTAATTCAAAGAGATACATGGTTTGAAAATATTTTGTCTCTTTCTGGCAACCCTGTTAAGTAAAATTAAAATTACTCCAGCTACCATTATGTCCCTCAAGTTTTCTTTAAGACACTTTTTAAGTACTTTTGAAAATACCCTCAAGTCCTGCAAAAGAATGCCAGAGACTCTTCGTAAGATGAAACCAAGAATAACTGAGAGACGAAGTGTTGAAATTTTAGATCTGATATATGAAGCTTTAAAATGTTTTGGTCGCGGCCGACAAACTTTGAGGAGCCCTGTAGGCTGTAGCCAGTGAATTTCCTCCCCTAGTCTCCTAGAGATGCTATAGCAAGCCTGGTTCTTCTGGCCAGGATGAAATGGGGATTGCGAGAAGCTGAGAGATGAAATAAAACGATAGGACGACGGTAAGAGGAGCTAGAGAAAACGCGGGAAAAGAATTTCGCGCTTGAAAGAAATAAAGAAAAAAAAGGCGCGAATCTGAGAATGGGAAAAGGAAGTTAAATTTAACAGAGCGCGTGCTGTGTGTGTGTGTGCCGGATTCTACAAGGCGAGCATGTGATAAATGTTCAGGATTAGGAAGGAGGGTGCTACTAATAGTCAGGGTTCATACAAACCTGGAAAAATCAGGGAAATTAATAGTTGACAAAAACCTCAGGGAAATCAGGGAAATTTGCGTCAAACAGGGGCCGAGTAATTAAGCAAAATGTTCATAAACATACCTCCCCTCCATAGGATTAACATTACACTATACTTTGGAGGCTCGTAACTCTGGTTATATTAGAGATACGGGGATGCCGTTTGATTATGTAATAGTCCTATTTGCCCCCCCCCCCTCCTTCGTTAACATTCGCTCAATAGGATGCTCCATATACGGGAAAAACCCGGAAATCTCAGGGAAATTTGTCTTCCAAAAGTTGTATGAACCCTTTGACTACCGAAGTACAGTGGCTATGTGTACTGTATGTAAACCCTTGGGATAAAATGATTCATTTTCAATTTAACATCGCCCTCTGTATTTTGGTCCTCACCTCGTGGAACATCGCCACTTCCACCGTTATTATCATTAACAATTTGTCGGTATAATCGCGTTTAAGATGGATTCTTTCACGCGCTCTCCTCCCTTGATGACATCGCGCGAGCTCTTCTATAATAAATACCAATCTTAGAAAGGTTAAATTTTCTACCGCAAATTACCTATGAAGTATACCCTTTTCAAGACTGCGTTCCCTAAGTATAGGGATTGCAGCACCAGTTACAAAGTCACGGTATCATTTTGAAAGAAAAAACCCTTCCCTAAGAAAAGTCATAAAAACCTTTACCGGCGCACTAAACTTAATTTCAGGGGATTCTTCGCCCCCCCCCCAAACACACAGACACAAACCCCAAGGTTACAGCAAAGAGAGTGAAAGTATCGGATTAAGAATCTCTAAACTGGGGAGATGAGATGAGATGAGCTATTTCGGGAAGTACCGTTAGTTACGTACAGCTAAAAGAGGACCACCCAAAAACTTGCGACAGCTTTTTGTTTTTGGTCTTTTTACTGTTTTTTAAAGAAAGAATGAAGTGGTTTCAACAGACAACCAGTTGTAAAAGGACCGTAGTTAGCTACCCTTAAAAAATTGATATCTCTTCCGAGTAGGTTAAGCCAGGGATAGATTTAATTTTAGAAGTAGGAATGGAGAACAGTACTGGTAATCTGGGCGCGCGTCAAAGTCCCGGACCCCCTTTTAACGTGACGGGGGGGGGGTATGAAAGAAGAGGCGGGAGGGTTATAGCGACAGAGGTAAAAATAATGACGTATTTTTCGCCGTCCCCGTCAGCAACGTCATCTAAACGTAGGGTTTAAGTCAGCCAATAAGATTATTTAAACTTTTCGTTACGTGTTGGAGGGAGGGGCTATGAGTCGGAATAACTGAAGTAAATACTAACCGTTCCGTTCTCCATTCCTACTTCTAAAATTAAATCTATCCCTGTTATTGCTTAATTTGTCCATGCCCCAATGGCTGCCTCACCCCTGTGTGTTGGCTTCTCTATTTGTAATAAACGAATTGATCTATTTACCGCCTTGTTATAATAAAAATAAGTAATCAATTAGTTTGTTGTAAATCCCCCCTTAATTTTCCGGCCTTGCCACGCCCCCTAGTGTTCTTCCAATCATGAAAGAAAATAAGCGGCGAAACAACATTGGGGGGAAGATTTTGCCGCGCTTTCTAGAAACAAACACTGAAAGTCCAAGGCTTAACTGATGTAAGGTAAAACCCCCTGAAAACAAAAGTGAGCTTTCACCTCATCACCAATACGGATTGAAAGGATAGGGCCTAGCTGGTATTGGAACGACCGCGGTTCGGCTCTTGTAACAACCCTTTTTGTTTATATTGGCTGCTGGAAAACTCTGGCGAAGAAACAAATCGTTCTCTCCTTGTATTAGTATGGTGGGGGGGGGGGCACCGATAACCTTTGTTTGGGCCAAGGCTTAAGGTTACGTTGTGCGTTTTCGTTCGGGCCAATCGCTTTTGTTTGTTTTGATTCTTTTCCCGATAGAAATCTTTGAAAATTGGATGTTTACCACGCGAAATACGAAAAGAAAATATTACGCGATGCGTGGATGGGCAAAGGGAACTTTGTACTATACCATAATGAAACAAATTAAGGTCAAAGTTCAAGGTTATCTGCACAGTCGGTTTTAAATGAAATTTGTAAATAAAATTAGAGATACGTTAAAGTAGGGATTAAGTGATTAATGCTAATTGAATGAAGTATAATAATAATAAAGAAAAAGGTCGTAGAGGTCCGCGGACCCCAACTTGGAGGAAGTGCTGAAAAACCTAATTTTTGGGTCCTCTTATTTAGTTTTATAATAAATTGAATTTTCTTTTGAGCTAATTGAATAAAGTATAATAATATTTAGATAAAGCGTAAGAGGTCCGCGGACCCCAACTTGGAGGGAGTGTTGAAAAACCTAATTTTTGGGTCCTCTTATTGAATTTTATAATAAAATGAATTTTCTTTTGGGTTACGCATTAAGTAATGCTAATTAAAATTAAGTTTAATTGAATTGACTTAAAACTAATTTTGATATTTAACCCAAAACCTATTATTTATTTTTTTGCGTAACCCTCAATTCATTTCAAACAATGTTTAATTTCTTATAACAAAGAAATAAATTCGATTAAAATTACCGAGTACCTAATTAAAAACTAAATAGTGAGAAGGAAGAAGATTATAATTTAATTAAGAGGTCTTCTTTTAATCAATTTTCTATTTTGGTACGAAGCTATTCAAGTTGATAGATTTTTTTTATTTGCATCGGGTTCCCTTATTTCTCCAGACATCTAGTTGGGCTCTCTTTGAAAATATAGCCCTTAATTAATCTTTTTCCATTGGGACTTGCTTGGCGCTAATCTCTCACCAACGCGCCGGCATCCAGGTTCCAATTATTACCAACCAACCGGGTCTCCATCAAGCTCTACCACCCTTGAGAGATGTAGTACGCGACAAGTACTCATTGCCTACTCTAGCTAAAGGCCTAGTTATACTTTTAAATTTTAACTAAATTCAAATACTTTTCTGTATCCAGAGGTTTATGCATGCCCAACTTAAATTTCAAACTTAATTTTGCCATCCAGACTTCTGATTTGTTCTGTTAATTACTTTGCTTTTATCTTACCGCCCCCCTCTCCCAAACCCTGGTTCGATTTTTAGGAGGGAGGGAGGGAGGGAGAGAGAGAGAGACAGAGAGAGAGAGAAAAGTTAAATCTAGTGATGATTTACGAGTTCACCTAGCCCTACATCTCTTCTCTAATTCGCAATCCTTTCCTTACCCAATTTCTTAGGCTAACATCTTTTCCTTACTCGTTGTCGGTTTGAGCAATTATTAATGTCCCAATTAACTGAAGTGCCCACCGTTAATATCTTATTTAAGTAAGTTAATGTTTATAGCTCTCAACCCACTTCGGCGTTATTAACAGAGTATCACCTGCTCGCCTTATTTTTCTTTTAGTTAAGAAACTCCTTAAGTAAGAATGCCTTCATTAATGGCGCGTGCAGTTTTCCTCGTGGCCTTTCGCGCCAATTTTGCTCGCTCGCGCCTTTTGTACGCCTTCACTAATTTGATCCCCAGTAACTAGGGGGGGGGTGAAGAAGAGAAAATAATTCCAACCCCCCCCCCTTTCCTACTCCTTAACGTTTTGTTAATCACTATTCGAAATCAGATTTTGGGATTTTTGGCTTCTGGTGTTGGAAACGCTCGTGGTCTCCTCCCCTACCCTATAAAGCTGATTTGAATTTTTTGATTGAAGACTAGAGAGGTTTTCTAATTTAATTTTTAAAAATAATAAGAAGGGTTTTTTATTTTTTTATTTTGTGGAATTTTTGGCCCTCGGAAACTTAATGAAGATATTAGGGATGTTATGTAAATTTTACTTGAAAATCTTAGCTTGTCTATTAGTTTAGTTTAATTAATTTATGGTAATTGATTAGCCATTTTGAACCATGCATCTACCTAGCTAGTAGCATCGGTCAAAGTAAGTAAAAATGGTCTCACGGTTTTAGAGATATTAAAGAACTTTTTACTCTAAAAACTACCGATCAGAAGTCAATATTTTTAGAGGGGCAAAAAAGTATCTAGACTTTATAGGGTTTTGGTTTAAAGAATATATACTTTTTTTCCTTCTTCTTCTTCAAAACTGTCCGAAAATAGAGGGTGGGACTTTGAAGGTTGATCGCCTTGATGGTTGACCGCGCCATCTGTCAGCGGCAGCTGAATTAGAGTGCCTTCTCACAAACTTCCATCATTTTTTTCTTAACCTTCCCTCATCCTTTAAAGAGATAGTGTCGAGATAGTGTCACGTCGCGAAAAAACCCAATTTAACTTAAACAATAGTTTCATAAGCTGTTAAATTAGTTTAGAATTGTGATTAAATTAAGAAAAAATAATTTTTGTAAAATTCACGGTCAATTTGGCAGGTACATATTATCTTAGTTGGCCGTAGGGGACAAAGGGTACTATAGCGACATCTATTGTTTGGCGGGTAAAATTTCACGGCCAACTCGGTTCCTAAATATTGCCATAGTTGGCCGTTGACTGACTTTATTAACCGATGAAAGATACTGTAGCAATAGATATCTGGACTTCAGATTGCATTCTTTCAAGTTTTCAAGCGACATGAAACTGTTCCTTTGAAGCATCTTACCACCTTTTGGCCCAACCTTCCGCCCAACCACGTGCCCCACCACGATTTAAGGCTGTTCAATAAAAAATTTCCAAGATAGAAATTTGGTGAAAAAGGGGGATGGGTTGGGGTTAGATGGGATGGGATGGGGCGGGGAAGGGTCGATTTTCACTTAAGATAAGAGAAAGGCAATGCCTTAGTTGACTCCAGTGTCACCGACGGTGATGATATTTTGACTAAAAGGCAGCGAAGACCGTCGTCCTTGCTTATAGCCTTATAGATTCCCTGAGAAATTGAGTTTTATACAAAGATCTCGGCTTTAACCGTCCGGAGGAAGGTAATATAGTATGATAATGGAGTATAGATGTCACTTTCGATATTAGAATACTCGCCATCGCAGTCAGAAGTGGATTACGGTGAAGTTGAAAGTACTTCACTGCATGGTTCAATCAAAACACTTATAATGGTAGATTATCGCAACCATTTTGTTCATTCAAGCCTAGGCTAAAACGAGAGATGCGTTCTTCCTATAATGCACTTCTGACCTTAACTTAACCGAAGGATGTTGACGCTTTTTACGGAGATTTTTGGATTGAAAGGACCGGTGGGAAGGGAGGGGGTAAGTGGAGAAGGGGGCAGGGGGCGTGGGAGGAGCTAAATCGAAATTTTAACTTAAGATTCCACGAAAAATGGAAAGATAATCGGATATGACAACTCGCTTAAAACCCTGGCTTTCTTCGATCACTCCGATCGTAGACAAATAATCTTTCAAGACAACGATGTTTGGGAAGCAATTAAGGCAATATTATATAAAACAATGGAAGAGGCAGTGAAATTAAAAAATGGTGTCCACGTGTTAAGATTTTAAATATAACGTTTTTATTTATGTAATATTGTAAACCCATAATGTGTAAGTATGGGTCTGCCGTGTGGGCTTACTGTCCATTCGAGACGGCTGCGCCATCTTTGTTTAAATGTTTCTACCAAAAACCGGGCTGCAACAGGATAGAAGCATAACCTACTGTGATTTTACTTCAAAGTAAAAAGTTTTTGAAATACTTCAAGAGTCACGTGACCGGGGAAAGGCGTGGTTATAAAAGAACCTTAGTTACTTTTTATTTCGAAAACTAACCGCTTCAGGGAATTGGCGCTGCAATCTCACGAAAAACAAGGGCTAGATTCTTTGGATCTTGGCGTCACTTGGTGCCTGTGACGTATTTCATATGATTTTTATCTAAGATATGAATTCTTCTAGAGTACAATTTGTTATAAACTTAGAATAGGTGTTATTTTACTTATGATAGACAGACGATATTTCGAATGGTCGATTTATAGTTTTGTATAAAGGAAACACCCTTGCCTGGGTTGACCCCCTTTTTGCTTTCTGATGGAAAAAAGCGCGCATTCTATTGTTACACGCATTTTGCACAGCAACGCGCCCATACGGAAATTGTGGGCGCACACCAAAAAAAAAATTTATGAGTTCATATCTATCTGTACAAAGAAAAGGGGGAACGAAATGTTTTAACCCCTTCAATAGAAAGCCTAAAAATATACACTATATAAGCAATGCCAAGGTAGCCATCGATTTGAAGGTATTTTCTTTTGCCCCCATAGATGGGGAATGTTTGTTTTTTTATTTATTTTTATTTTCCCGTTTGGTCTACAGTAGTAATCCCAAAATAAGGATTGCTGCCTGGCAGCAGAAGTGAAATAGTTGAAATAGTTCATCTTATGATGTGTCTACCCCTCATCCCCTCTAAAGTATTTCTACTGTCTCTGGAATTAATTTATTTGTTAAAAGCGCCACCAGGTGGTGTTTGCGCCATACGAAATCTAAACTATTATTATCATCTTCTCCTTGAAGCAAATTAAATTATAATTATTTCCCAAATCAATGCCTCCAAAATTCAAATGAACAAACCGAATTAATCCACTATATATTTTTGAGAAATTTAAAAATATTTTGAAGGGATACTGTAAGCGATAATTTTTAAAACAGAAAGAGAGTATAAAATAATGTGAATATATCAAAATTGGAACCATGTTTCTATCTTTAATATTAAAAAAGATACGAGCGATTAAGTAATAAGAGTAATGAATGGCACTACGCGTTAGGCTTTCCCCGCCCATAAGCACTGGGGAGCGCCCTTATTGGGCAAATACGTCAAGGTGGTACTAAGCTTCCAATAGGGATTAGGGGAAAGAAAGAAACATAAATGATTACTTCTTGTTAGAGATTTCTATTGACGGTCCAAGTTTGGCCCACAATTCCGTTGCCTTCCAAAAAAAAACGTAACAAACAGAAGCCTGACATTCTTATCAAAACGTATCTTCCTGAATAGAGTGGACCGGGCGCTTGCTCCAGTTTACCCTAGAGCTGAGCTGATAGTTTGAAAATATATTTTTGGTTCTGCTCCATCCAGTGTTGCACCAGAGCAAGGCTGCATGCACTTTCTTATCAAACGGAAGAAGCAATAAAAAATAAATAAAAGCAACCCGATTTTCCTTCTTTTTATACCGACGACTGGAAATGAGGTTTTAAGCGTTCAAGCGTAAGCATCTGCACATCTCTTTCGGGGCTAGGAACTCGATCGAAAAAGGCTCCGATCAAAACCCTGGGATGCTGGGATGCTATCCGTGGATAAGCGTGAAAGGGGTAGAGTAGAGCGTATAGAGACATAAGCTTATCACTTATCTTCTAATAAGTTCAGCGCATACAGAAGTATTAGACAAAAACTGCAACGGTTTATTTATTTGTGTAGGATTGGATATACCCATGCATTGTTATGTTTTCTAGGGTTACCTGGTTTAAACTTACAACTTAAGGTTAATATCAACTTATGCTGGCATGGATCGCGAATAGAAAATATCCTTTTTGTTGTGTGAAACATCACACGTTTTCCTTTTTACCATCTTTTTATCTACTTCAGAACGTAGCTTAGCTTATAGGACACGGAGTTTGTGCCGTTGTCTGTATGTTTGTATGTATGTATGTGGTTCCCATTGAATGCGCGAAAAACCAAGATGAGTTTTTAGGAGTTTCGCTAACACACGTAGATATTAATGTCGTCACTGTTCTTGTGATGGATGGTTTCGGTGTTCTTTGGGTCGTGCCTAACCTTACGCTTGCCTTATTCAAATGACCATTCACCACCGTTGCTTCCCTTTCCACGAGGGAACGTACACTTTTAGGAACAGAAATGTTTATTTGAAAGGGTTAAGTTGTCGCCCTTCGTAACTATGTTAGGGCAAACCTGACTACGTCACAACGGTGCCGTAATCCTTAAAGGTGTTGCATGCTAAACCTTACCAAATATAGTATGAGCTTTCAAAAATAAATATTTGCAAAATTTAATGATGATTTAGTAAATATCCCCTCGACGTTAACCCTGCAGGCTAATATATGTATTTCTCATGGACCTTTCCATCTTCTTTTTACAACTGGGAAGCCTCCTTTTTCACGGATACTTGAACATTCTCGCAAACAGATATTCAATTTCCACGAAACGTCTCTCCCTTTACCTGCTTCAAAAAAGCCGAGCTCGCCTAGCGTTATGGCCCTTTGCTTTTACAATTGTTATGTAGGGCGAAAAGCAAAATCCGATAGCTCTCTCTCTCTACACAGCGTACTTGTATGTATTTTCATCCGAAGGTATCGTTTTTTACCTTATATCAAATATGTAGTAACTTTATCGATGATTTAGCCATGGAACTTATGCAATTGGTGATAAGCGGTCATAATTTCAAAATTTAGTTTTAATCAACTCTGAATCTGTTTTTTTTTTTTTTTGCCTAAGCGCTTGGGGGGACGTAAGTTAGGATCTGTGTTGTTTTCCTACTGGTATATCAAGGTCACTGTTTAAAAGTAGGCGTTTATGCTAGTTAAGTTGACAAAACTAATTTCCTCTTTGCTCTTCCTTCATCAATAAAATTAAAAAATTAAAATTTATCTTTCAATTTCCTCCAATCATCTACTTTCTTTCTATTATTTCTATATGCTTTTGATAAAATGTAGTTAATACCTTCAGACTTTGAAACTACCGCTGTATTTATATACTCCTCAAAGCCAAGGACTAAATAAAGAATAAGTGGGTCATATTTTTCAAACTCCGGCTGCCTTTTCCCCGTTTCATCTTGAGCTTCTCCCATCTTCATCCCGCATCTCTCCGCACCATGCAGCATCCAAGGTTCCCTAAGTTCCATCTTTTAAACTAAACTTTTATATTATATATTATAATTCCTCTGCAAGGCATCTAGTTCTATCGTAGCTATACTTCGCGTACAATTTTGAGTGAGTGTTCTCGGTGTGTTTCCGAGTCAGAGAGCTTTTAAGGGTTAGCTAGCTAGCTCCTGGTTGAATTTATATGCCTGGCTTCCTTGAAGGCGAGGACGTAATTTCATCCGTATTGCTACTACATCCCCCCCCCACCTTTTTCAACCAAAAACGCGAGAGAAATTAATGATTTTATCATGTATATTTAGTGTGTCTGTTAGATAAATTTATGCCAGAGTCATAAGTTTATTAGGTAGGGTCCCTCTAAGTCACGAGCGAGACTGTGTGGGTAGCGAGCACCATAGTGTGACAAAAAAGATGTGGCTTGTTTTTATTTCTTTTATTTAGCCTTTGAACTTCATATTAGTTCAGTCTAAGAGCATGGAGAATTGTTTTTTGTTTACAGTTTCCGCCATTTGTAAACTACATCCAATATGGCTACTTATTCAAAAATCTATCTTCTACTATAGTTTAAAGTGCAATGTTTTAAATTGTAATTTTAGTTGAATCGGTTAAGGGTTAGGGCATACATCACAAGTGTCATCCTGATGTATTTTTTAGTTACTAGTTACTTGGGGTTTCACTTTGAAACCCTCAAAATGGCCGCCGATTAAAATACAGTTATACTATGTTGCAAAATTAACCAACGTATTAAATTAAAAATTAATTAATTTCGGTTATGAATGAAATTGAAGTCGAGCGGGGAAAAACCACACGCCCCCTTTTCTTGAGGGAGCATTGATGAATACGCACCACTACTAGACCATGCAGACTTATAAGGGGGACTCTCGTAATAGACTTATATTTTTAGGCACTCTTTAGCCACTTGTGTTGGACACCGTAATATATTGTCCGGCGTTAAATTAAATCTTTGGAATGTCTCTTACATATTGGGTTGGCGTCTTTCTTGATCTATAGCTATAGTTTGGAAATTTGCAAGGTGGTGAAATAGAATCAAAAAACTAAGTAGTCTCGTATGGCTTGTAGTGTAAACAGTGCGGTGGTTATTAAGCCCATTAATTTTTGCTGCAAGCTGCTCGCTCCCTTTTAATTTCTTACTTCTTTCGGTTTTCTAAGAAAAATCTTTCTAAAATTGTAGTTCAAACATCAATTATCAAAGGAAATTTTGAAAAGGAAAATTTCTCAGAAATTCGATCCCTAGATTCGCCGAGGTAGCAAATTGAAATAACAAAAAGTAATTAGAAATTGGGGAGGTTTAGCTTTATTGAAAGCCTTTAATTTTAATGTATTCCCAGTATGATCTTTAGCTTCTTTACCTAGAAACCAATCAGTGCTGTATTTTATTATTTTTTTTAGTATCCCCAAAAGACAAAAATGGTAAACTAATTAATTAGGTTCATTTGGATTTTGAGGGATGGGAATGATTTAGAAATGGTATTACTCGAGTTCTGGTTATCGTAACCCCAAGTATTTGGTACCATTGGAAAGGGAATTAATTGGGCTATAACATACTCAAAGGACTTACCAGGGTTATGAACCAACTTGTGTAGATATTTTTATTTGTTTAAAAATTATTTATTATATTTATTTTTTATTATCGTTTGCAAATATTCACCAATCTTTAAGAAAATCATTTCAAATATATTTTAAATTTATAGAAGTGAAAAGCGTCTTGAGATATATAAATAATTAAGATGTTTACGTATTAATTAGTATGCAAATTCAAACATACCTGCAAATATTAACGAACTAACTTTGAAAGTCTTGAGTCTTTAAAGTGTCACATAAATTTCAGAGAGAATTCTATAATATTTGGCATATTAAGCAACTCAGAAGTGGATTACACCAAGCGTGCATGCGCAAATTTGTCTTCAGAAAAGCTGACTTCTAAAGATAATTAGAAGGGGGGGACTAACGAGATACTAAAGGAATTATGGGTAATCCGATCCCAATTAAATTTTAACTACGTAAAATAAGGACTCGATACTGCATCATGGTCAATTTTCAGCCCAAAAAATTACGCGGTTAGGAAATTAGAGCCGTTCGAAAATTTGTTACTTTTTTTTAAGCAAAGAGGAAGTCATTCTGGAACTGATTCAAACTGAACTACTCTTGGTATTAACCCTGTAAATGTTAAGAAGCTTAGAGAGGGGAGGAAGTTTCACTGAAGGGGGGGGGTTACCATCGCGAACAAAGAGAAAGTACCGTACAATGGAACTGATTCAAACTGAACTAAGTTTGCAATCTTTATGAGTCAATCTGTAGTTAGCTTTTCACTCCGTGTAATTTACTTCTGTCAGCAGGTAAAATTTTAATCCGTTATGGGATGGAAGGTCAAGAAATATTGTAAAGGGTACATGTATGGAATTAATATTTGCCTATAAATATAAAGTTTCAGAGAGTTCATTATAAAGCATAAATTTATATATATATATAATTCACTTTTCCCAAAGGGTACAAAGTTTGGTGCCTAACCAAAAGAGATGATCCAATTTATTCTAATCAACTAGACTGTACCTGACTTCAACACTATTAATATTAATACGCATCGGTATCTGAATATGTCCATCCCCGAGGGGGTAATCACTCTGCCTCTTGGCTTAAAAGTTACTAACGCCAAATATAACCAAAAATTTTAATTATTCCAATTCTTAGAATCTGTTCGGTTCGATTCGATTGATGAAGCAAATATTTAATTTCTGATGCATAATTAGTTTCAAAGTTCACACTGTTTTCAGGTGGGAAATTAAATGATGCATTGACCTAAAGTTGCTGCACTATTTATGTTAATTTGGTCCCGAAATTAATATTATTTTCATCGTTATTCGTCTTTAGAATTACAAAATACATGACTATATAAACGCTTTCAAAATTAACCCTTTTTTTGGACAAATTTCTAAAACAATTGTGCATTTTATTTGGAAAATTTCTAAAACTATTATGGATTTTTTTGGCCAAATTTCTAAAATTATTATGGATTTTTTTTTGGGCAAATTTCTAAAACTATTATGGATTTTTTTTGGCAAATTTCTAAAACTATTATGGATTTTTTTTTGCCAAATTTCTAAAACTATTATGGATTTTTTTTGGCAAATTTCTAAAACTATTATGGATTTTTTTTGGCAAATTTCTAAAACTATTATGGATTTTTTTGGCAAATTTCTAAAATTATTATGGATTTTTTTTGGCAAATTTCTAAAACTATTATGGATTTTTTTGGCAAATTTCTAAAACTATTATGGATTTTTTTTAAATAAGCTATTTCAATATTTTTTCACAAATCTCTTCTTAATTAATTAATTTGTTTTAATTAGATAAAATTCATTCTTACTTATTACTAATACCTTATTTATAGTACATTATTATAATATCACATATAAATTATTGTCTAAATGTAATTATCACTTCATAATAATTTATAATTGAACCGGATGTAATAAGAGACCATAGAAAATGACCGCCGCGAAGGCAATTTGGTCACTCTCTGCCTGTTCCATTTCGATACGGTACGGTTTTGGGGAATATATCTTTTACTTCATTAACTCCTCGCCTACCAAGGCCCCGGAAAAGTGTTAGGCAGTCCTCGATGAGAAATTAGGGTTGCGTACGTAAAGAGGTATGGACATAAGGTAGTTACGCCTAATTTGTTTCAAACTAGCTATAGCATCGCCGCCATTGAATACCTAGCTAGAAGGTATTGGCTAGCAAGTTAGCAACCGCCTAAGTATATTACCTCGCGCGTCCGCCTAAAATTATTCCACAAAATTGGTCGGGACGATTTACTAAGCCCCATTCAGACTGTAGACTAAGTATTTTACGTTCACTTTGGTGTGGCGTTGCTTAATTAGACACGTGACTACAACTACGTAATAAAAGTCTCGCCATTTTAACTTTGAATTTGTTAAATTTCGTCGCAGATGTCGCCACTTAGTTAGCGCCTTTTCTTTATTCATAGCCCACTCGATCGAATGCCTTACTGATGCCTGATAGGGTACTGTTAGTTGGGTACACTTTAGCAGACGACTTTTAAAAGTTTAAGGATTCTTAGCGGTATTTTTAATTTTTGGAATCGGTATTCTGCAACTTTCGAATGCTATAATCAATTGGTTCAAAAATCACCGTATATGGGACTCGTTTTAAGTCGTCTGCTCGCGCGTCTGCACGGCAAATTAACGTAACTACGGGAGCGTTAGATTTTACTCCAGTCTGAGTAGGTCTTTAAAAGAGAAGATGAGATCTACAGAATCTTTGGCTGCTTGATTGCGGAGAGAGAGAGAGTTAATGTATTCAGTACCAATCATAAGTAAAATCTTTATTATTTTAAGTTTGTATGTCCGTGATAACAATGACAATAGTCTGTGGAGAAACGGTTATACAAAAGGCAAATATAACCTTTCAAAATTATTTTTTAATTTTCTATTTGGGAGCATTTTTATTATGAACTTATGTAAGAGTTATTATACTTATGCGTGGAGGAGATACTTGAGTTTCTTTTGAAAGTATACTGACTATAGAAGAAGAATGAGGATTTCGCGTGACCCTGATGGCGTTAGGGCGGACACCGGTACCGTAACTACCTGGACCAAATTTTTCTTTCTCCATTTCTTTATTTTTTTTTTTTTGGTTGCATCATCTTCTTTTCCACCCTCGCAAATGCGATGGGCTTTCACCCGGACATATATGCCAACCAACACCCGGACTAAAGTGACTTTTAATGGCCACTAGATTTCCTTCTTGAAAGATCCCCAAATATTTAAACTATATAGCTCCAGAACACGCCCTCTCCTCACAGCTAAAACAGAAAATAAGTGAATTCTTCATTGGTGGGATTTTTTTTATTATTAAAAAATGCGTATTTCTTCCGTCATCCGCTATTGCTAAAGAAAAACATTCAGATTTATTTGAGACGAAACTAAATTCGTAGAAGTCGTTAAGTAGGCTACTTTAAGTGGAATCCATTTCAAGATAATTTTATCCTAAAAAGAGAATTGCACTTAAATTGCAAGGTATCGTTTGTGAATGCTTAAAATCACTTTAAAGGATTGATAATTTTCAAACTTCCGTGCTGGGATTTGGTTATTTTTAATTTGAAAGCTTTTAATTATAACAAGATGGTTCAAGGGTTGGTAACGTAATACTACACACACATCTTTTATGCCTTTTGAAATAACTTCAATTGGTTTACTTGTGAAGATAAACTATTTTTACTTTTACTATTTCTACTACTACTACTATTATTACTTCTACTATTTCCTACTAATACAACAATTATTACTTCTACTATTTCCTACTATTACAACTATTATTACTTCTACTATTTCCTACTATTACAACTATTATTACTTCTACTATTTCGTACTATTACAACTATTATTACTTCTACTACTTCCTACTAATACAACAATTATTACTTCTACTACTTCCTACTAGTACAACAATTATTACTTCTACTATTTCCTACTAATACAACAATTATTACTTCTACTATTTCTACTACTACAACTGTTATTACTTATACTATTTCTACTACTACAACTGTTATTACTTATACTATTTCCTACTACAACAACTAATATTACTGACTATTCAAGTCAAACTAATATGATGAAGCTAAAACCAAAATTCAAATCTACTTTGATCTAGACATTTTGCAAGTTCATTTTAATTTTTTTTAATTAATTAGCGAATCCATTAAATAATTAATCACCCTACCTTTCAATTAATTAAGTAACTGACGTCTTAACAAACAATAAATAAAGTTAAATGGAAAAGTTTTTCGCTAAAAAGTCAAAATAAACGTGAATAAAAATTAGGTCGGCAAATCAAAAGCATCGCTACCTTCAACTCAAGGACTTTCAAAGATAATTGCTTTCTAGGCTGTCTATTATTTCTAAATTTGCATTTGCATTTAGTTAGAGAAGGCAATTAATTCTTTAGAAAGAAAGAAAGATTGGGTTATTGGTCGTATATTATTAAAGAGGAAACCTTTTAGTTGGACTTAAGTTGAAAAGTTTGCATAAATTTGCTGGATTCCTTAATTAAAATTTATTATTTTTTAAAAAAACGAAATCTTTTATTGATGTATAAGAATTTCTTGTTAGTTTATTAATTCTCCTTTTGAAGTACTAGGGCCTAATATACCTGAAAATTTTCTGAAGCCAAAAAAAATTATGTATATATTAAAAGTACTTCTGATCTTGGTTTGCAGTTTTGCACCAAAATTGAAAGGGGGGAGTGAACGTTTCTTCCCCTTCCTTCCTTCTTTACTTCCGTGGTTCTTCCATTGCAACTAAATTAGAAGTTAAATTGAAAACCCCTGAAAGTAATTGGTAGAAATGAAAGGCTACAGTCCCTGGTGATTTTTGCAAATTAGAAACGTGAAAAGTTTAGAAAATTCTGTCTAAAATAAATTCGGAGATTGGATATTTTTAGAGATATATACAGAGTTTAGCTAGCTACTTTGAGGGGATAGCTACTCTGAGTGTAGCTGTTCGAGGGGATAGCTACTCTGAGTGTAGCTGTTCGAGGGGATAGCTACTCTGAATTTAGCTGTTCGAGGGGCCATACACTAATTTTTTTAATACTTCCTAGAAAGGCACCATAATTTTAACCCAATCAAATCCACCCCCTAAAAGAAACCCCCACAAAAACCCTGGACATCATACTCAATTACAAAACCATAATTTTACCCTAATTAAAAACATTTCCTTTACCCTCCCCCCTACCCCAAATTAAAAAAAGGTTTGGGGGGCATAACTTGAAAGTAATCTTTGGTTTTTTTAAACTTTGCACAAGAACTTTACGTAGCTAATTAAACCGAGGCCCTTTTTCTGCACCCTTAAGAAAATTCCTATTTTTTTTTCTTGAACACTTTTTATTCACTTCATTAGATCCACGAGCTTCAAATTAAAAAAAAAATTACAGAGTCGATTAATTTCATTAAAAAGGGCTACTATAAGAAACGTGCTAGTAAAGAATTTAATTAAGTATTAAAAGAATTAGCGGGGGCTGCTCCTCTTAAACTTATAATTAGTTAGAGGGTTAGGGATAAGCTTAAGGGACTTACTTGCTTGCTCTCACTACATTGTTAAGTAAAGAAATTCGTTTTTTTGCTCCCATGTACTTCAACACCTTTTCTTCAAATACCACTCTACTAGGCCTATAACTAACTAAAGAATGATTGACTCAAGAGCCTTAGGAAGATTATTAAAAAATTCCTTCAACAAGTTTAGCATATAATTAAAATTGTAATTATAACTAAGCAGAGGTTTTAAATAATTTTTTTTAAATTTTATTTTAGTCTTTGTGTTTGTTTTAAATATTACTATTTTTTTAATATGGATTAACATAAGGTTTTGATAGTTGTAAGGGTGAATAGCACCTCGATATAAGTCGATTATTAAAAAATGCCTCCAAAACGTTTAGCATATAATTAAAATTGTAATTATAATTAAGCAGAGGTTTTATTACTTTTTTAATTTTATTTTGTCTTCGTTTGTTTTAAATATCAATTTTTTTAATATGGATTAACATAAGGTTTTGATAGTTGTAAGGGTGAATAGCACCTCGATATAAGTTACAAATTGTCCATTTCATATTGTTTTAAATTTTAATAACTTAGAAACGGTTTTTTTTTTTTTGAAAAAAAAAAGAGGTGTTGGATATTAGCGTATTATTTCTTAACTTAGGAAGGATAGTTCGTTCTATAATCGGTTCGGTTTCGCTGTCATTTAGGCCTAACTTGTTGCCGCGAAAAAAAAGTGTCCCCCCTCATCTTTTTGCCATGAGAGAGACTTCATTGCACGCGCGATTAAATATAGCGGAGCGCGAGATTCCGAAAAAAAAGAATAACCCCCCCCCCTTCTCCAACTCTGACTGATCCTCTTCATCGAAAACAATCATAAGTTAATAAAACCCTACTCTAAGTTGATAAGAAATTAGTTGCAGTTTTCGTGTATCTCAGTTTCGAGTCATAGTACGTACGATTAGAGGGACATCTAGGGGATTTTTTCTACTCTCTAGGTAGGCGTTGGAGTGATTACTGGCATTTTATTGACTATGTTCGAGTAAGGATTGCGATACAGGACGATAACTAAGATTTAAACACGCTATAACTCCGCCCAATCACTACGCCAGGAAATAGTAACGCTACTTCATCGAAATATAGTTCTTGACACGTGTTGTACATCCCTTCCTGTTATTGCCTAGCTAATATTTGATTAAACTTAGTAGGTCGTTAGTTTACTTAGGCAGAACTTTAGACTAGAGAGAATGGGGTAATAGTAACGCTACCATTTTTTGTACACTGCCAAAAAGTACGGCGCAATTTTGGGCCCGTCACTGAAATAACGGCTTGACAGCCAACTGGGCGGTCTTGTCAAATTTAAGAAGTATGAAGCTTGGGGCTTGAGACCTTAGCCTCCTCTCCTCTCCTCTTCTCTGCTCTGCTCTGCCTTGCCTTCTATACTGTTTGGTCGCGTAGTAAAATTTCACAGAAATCTGGTTGGCGGTGGTAACGAAAAAATAATAATAAGTCTTTTGCTGATGTTGCTGATGGTATAAAAAAATAACAAAACAAGATGATCAAGGAACAACACGATCCGTGGCAACCTCAAATTTATGGCATTAAATCGATGCGACGTAATTTCATAAAAATTATCGGAAATTGTTACCAAAAACCAAACAATAATTTATATTTATTGCTATCAAAGGTAAATAGAGATTATCGGAAGTGAGACGGTGGAACGATTCTTTACCACCCCCTGGTGGAAGCGGGTATACTAGGGGAAAATTTTCGTAGTGTTAATAGACAGGTTTCAGTAGACTGAGTAGTACGTCACACCGTGCTAAATCTTACCAAGGTTCTGTCAGTCATATTGGTTGGTATCAGCTTTAGCTTTCCTTTTGTATTCAACCCACCAGCATTACCGTGAAAATTATCTCACGAATCTTAGCTCCTCCCCCAACAGAAAGCTCCCTATACTAGTCATAAGCGAGTACGCAAGTGTTAACCGAAAGTAGGACGCTGATTGGTCTTAGTCCAAGTAGTTAGTGGTGAGAAAGAGAGCAAGGCTTGGGGGAAGACTTGGGGGAAGGCTTTCATGTATCCAGCCAGCCAGCCAACATGGTTCATTGCAATACATTTACGCGTATATTTCTTTGAAAGCTAAAAAAAGTAAAATAATCTTAGTTGGAGGAATTTCCTGATATTCATAGAGCCTCTATCATCTGGGCGCGTTTATCATGAAACGCATTTACTTACTGTCTCTGTCCCCGTTTGCTAAAAGCCCATAGGAAGTTAACCATAATGCCTCTATGATTTTAAATAGATGGAATTTTAATTATCGGGTACTATAAGTATAAGGTTCTGACGGGAGAAATCGTCGGAATGTTTCAAATAAATACCTATTGTTAACAGCCAGGTGATTTTTGTTTATCTCACCTTAAATTCGCTAAATTAAATTATTTTCTCCTCTGGTTTCTCGCGTTTAAAGGCCTAGAGGAAGTTGTTGAATAGTTGCACCGGAAATACGTCAAAATTCTTAAGTATTTGATAAAAAAAAGAATATTTCTTAAAGAAAAAGAAAAGAAAAAAACTTCTTGATTTTGGTTTTAATTGTTTTACCAGAGTCCCTTTTAGCTATTTGATATTTTTTTATGCTCGTTAA
Organism: Phalangium opilio; assembly: GCA_019434445.1. Taxonomy (NCBI): domain Eukaryota; kingdom Metazoa; phylum Arthropoda; class Arachnida; order Opiliones; family Phalangiidae; genus Phalangium; species Phalangium opilio. The sequence continues at coordinate 51,699 of JAEQBA010004844.1, forward strand.
ATGAAATTACTTTTACAATTATTTTATATTATGCCTAATTATAGCCTGAAGGTAATCAGTCAGTTACCAGAATATATAAAAGATAATGAAAATTCGCTAAAAAATTAAATAAAATAAACCCTTGAAGCACTTAAAGTTGAATTTTGTCAAAAAAAAAAAAAACGAAATTATTTTTAAAAATTAAATTATAAATATAAATATATTTTTAATAAGTTTATCTAAACTAAAACTAAAAATGCACGACCAGTTTTGACGCATTTTCGACCAATCAAAACGTCTCGTTCCCAAATATCTCGAGGGCATTTTTCTTTTCTTTTCTGGGAGTTTTTATTCTTTTTTTATTCTGGACTGCGAAAACAATAATTTTCTTTATCATTATTAAATGGCCAAGTGTATTATTTTAAACGTAGATAAAATCAAGGCGGAGTTGAGAAAAGATTCCTTTTACAGATAATAAATAGAAGACCCCCTTATTATCTATTATCTTCGAATTAATTTTGTTTCAATATATCATTTTCTTAATCATAGAGATTAAAAATGCCTATCCTTACTTACTTCCGATGGATGCGTAATTATATTTTTATTTTAATAGATTGGAATCTCTAATCCTAGATTGTTGTATAATTTTTTTATGATGCTTCAGCGTTGGTTTTACTTGGGTTTGGTTGGTTTTAGGAGAAATTATAAAAATTCCTTTAGTCTGGTATGTTTTAAACATAATTAATCAAAATATGAAGAAATACCTCCATTAAATTATTAAACTATAGTATTTCAGCGCCTTAGTTGTCCTTTGGTTTTAAATATATCGTATCTTACATAATAAGCTTATGATCTCTCTCTAACGGTTTCACTTATAATTAGCACCGAATTTTCTCAGTAGTTCTAAATTTTCTCGGTCTTTTGTTTTGTTATGTGTTAAATTTTAGAACTAATTTCCAAGCTTAATATCAACATTAAAACGGGTTGGACGTTAAGCCTTTTCTAAGGAAGTTTATAGTATATTACAATCCACAATAAACAAGAATGTGATCAGCTTAAAGGGTTACAACAAACCACGCTGGGCGTTTTGCACGCGAGCTCAGCGCCCCTAGCTCTTTTGTTTAGGGGGAAACCCCCAAAAGTTTCCCGCCAAAATTGCTGTACTACGAAGCTAATTTATTAAAGTTCTAGAGAACTATAGGAAGAAGATGGGGTTGTGATCCCCCCGTATCAGCTATCCCCTTTGGGGGAAGATTGCATTCTCTAAATTATATGGAGCGTTAACAAAGGGTGGGGGGTGTTAAGAAAATTAGGGGGGTGGGGTTGCAGAAATCTTATAGAAGATGAAATTTATATTTTTATTTTGTTAATGTTAGTTGTATACCGCTAATCCCCGTGTATGTAAATGATATAATCAAACAGAAGTGAATTACACGAAGTGTTCAACGACATTTCTATTACACCGTAGGGTCTATTTCTAATTTTTATTCGGAGTAGGTTTAGCACGCCTTCTAGCGGAAAAGATCTGTAGCTTTTGCTTCACGTGCACTCTGTAACCATGACAACATTGTGAATACGTCATAATTCCTTTTTCCACTTCATAATGTACACAAAAATTATTTAAACCGCATTAGATATTTCTCAAAACATGGGACAATTATTTTTCTATTTTCTGTTTGAAAATAAATGTTTCTGAAATGTTTTATGTACTTAATACGGTACTTCAGGTAAGCCACTTCTGGCTGTAATTGGATCTTTGTCCTCGCGTCTTTGTGTGGACACCGAGTCCCATTTCTGCATCTTTGCTTGATGAATCGTGAACGGGCGTAGCAAATTAAGGAATACTAAGATTTTCCTTTCCCGAGGAGGGATGCGATAATCACGACTACAGGGAGGGAGGGGGGGGGGTGTCGTTACAAACATGGGAATTAGCCATTTTTAGACTAAACAGAATTACCGGAAGGGTGTTTTCCTTGCTTATATTATAATCTTAATTCCTAAGTGCCTCAGAAATGGTTAAATCCTCTTGTGTTGGTGCGTACGTGTCCAAGAATGAAAGTGATTTGTTCTCAGATGGCGCTACACTCGTAGTTATTGGATAGATTTAAATGTGTATACTAATTCTAGATACTTTTCCCCTTGGTTAAGACTCTGTAGTTCATATGAAGCGCCATCTGTCTTCTTGATTTAGTTCTTATGAAGCGTCATTTATATTCTTGATGTAGTCCTTATAAAACGCCATCTATCGTTGCAAAATATGATTTAAAGTCAAATTACATGGGAAATTTACTGATTCGGTTGAAATACGTACTGACGTGAAAACTTCTACATTTTTTCATATCTTACCGATAGATGGCAGGTTTTATCTCCATAGAAATCGGCATCTACTCGATCTTCACTTATAGGGACGTTACATTATAGACTTATACCGTCCACTATTCAAATCTTCGAATGAATAATTATGGGATTCGAAACAAACCAAAGGAAGGCGTTTAGAAACGATTGCAATTTGTGTAATTGTAAATAGCTACGGCAAATTTGTCCCTGTTGTACTCGAGAGCGACAAAGAGAGTTGAATTTAATGAATTAAAATTGCTTCGCCATGGTTGTTTGTTACAAAAGCTAAACAACGTCTTGTTGAATATGGGCGGCGAATATTTTGGCTAATGAGTCTTGCGAATTGAGTTATTTTTGTAATATAATTTGTTGCTGTTATTAAGGATGGAGCTATTTTCATTAAGCCTTGGTCTAAATTTTGAATAAACTATGTCAGGTGGTAAGGGAATACCGTCTCCAGGAAGAGATTAGTATATATTTTTAGGTTTCGATGTTTGAATAAAATAATATTTTTAAAAATTATACTTTCTAGTGCAAAATATAACATATCTCATATTTTCCCAGACAAATTTCCTAGAAAATAAATTAGCATATCTACGTATTTTTAAAGATATCACAAAAACCCGCATATTTATTGAAAAATATTAAAATTAAGTCTTATAAATCAAAACCTTTTAAAATAATTCAAATATAGAATATTTTTTTTCGCTATTTCTTACAATTTAATGGATTTTTAAAATCCTTACGTTTACTGAATTTAATAACTAAAATTGCAATTAGAACAGCAACTCCTCGTTGCCGGTCTCCCTGGCAACTCAAAGCCCAAACCTAATTTAGGGTTTTCCTATATATATACAACCTTGGTGTGGCTTTCTTCTTTTGGGATTTTTGGGGTCAAAGTTTATACGCCTAGAAAAGTTTTATCGCCAGAGATTTCTTGGCGCTGGTAAAAGGGGAAACGAAAAGCGGCTTAACTTAACTAATTAATGAAACCCTAAACTAAAGGAAGGCAAAGGGGAAACCGCGGAGAGTTTGTAGGAACTTGGTTTGCGGAAAAGTTTTTTAAAAGTGAGCTGATGGTGAAAATAATACCTTGATCTAGGGTAGGACCCTACTCCCTAAATTCTAGGGCAAGAATAAAAAAGAAATAGATGATTCTCTTGGGGGTATCTATTCTAACACGTGATTGGAACTAGGAGAAATAATACCATACTGGATGAGAAAATATTAATTTTTTTTTGGTGGAAAAAAAGGGTTCAAATTTTTGGAATTGTGTGTTTTTACAATGGGATAAAGTAATATACAGGGTAGATCAGGCGGTGTAGATCATTCCATTAAGTCCAGAAGAGGGCGGGGCAACCTTCTTGGGTTATTTACCTCACGCCTAGAAGCACCGCTAGGGCTAGCCTCGATTCCATCTGAAGTAAACTGGGACTCCATCTGGCGTTGCTTCTTCGCGCTAGGGAAATACCCCTTGTACAAAACCGTTGCTATACTATTCATTTGAAAAAAAAAATAATTTGGATGTTAACCCTTTACATCTAATCAAAGAATTACCGTAGACTTAATTGATCTTTAAAATTAACTTATTCACGCTTTAAAATTAAAATTACTTTAAATCACTGGATAAACCTTGAAATAATAAACTTCCAATATATATATATTTTTAATATAAATAAAAAGCTTTGGTCTTTTAGCTTCTCCACCTCCAACAATCAGTGGTACTCTTTGTACAAAATAATCTCGTGCCACCAAAGAAACTAGAGAGTCCCGAGGAAGTTCCCTGGATCTGTGTAGCTATAGTCTTTGCTTCCTCCTTGTCCCATCATCTATTAATTTGCCTGAAACGTGATTATGAAGGCTCATAAAATATCTCTCTCTCTCGTTACCATGAGCGAAAAAGGGGCTTATTATCGGCCGGGGCCACACCAGTAACGCGTAACCGTAATAAGCGTTTCGGGAGAACGTAAATCGCCTTCAACCTCATCTCTCTTTTCTTCTTTCTTAGCCCCCCTCCCCAATTTCCCCCCATCGCCGGGAAAAGAACAAAAGGAACATGTATATATAAAAATATATGTAGCCAATTGTCATCTCTTAAAAAAAATTGAATGCTTTCTTTTCTTAAGATGGGAGAATCTGGGAGATTGGGAAAATGTACGTGTGCAGGTGATGATGTTGTTATTTTATTTGGGTGTTTTATTAGCACCAAGAAGTGATAATAAACTAGATATCACTTCTTGGTAGCACCATTTAAACACTGTTGACTCAAATATGATCATAGAACCCATTGTATTTCTGTTAGTGTTCTACCTTTATTTTGGGAATATCCTGTGGAATTATGAAGTATATGCATGCTAGGATCATGATGCAGGGTTCTTACGGAGCCTGGATAAGTCAGGGATTTAAAGGGTTTTTTTAATTAAAAGTCAGGGATTTCGTTTGGTTTATCAAATGATGCTTCGAGCTCAAATTATATGGGCCCAGGTATTGATTGATTTTTGTCTGTACCGCGTTCTGCAGTTGAAATATAATAATAAATATACGGGTTAAGCTACTCGAAGAAAATAGTAAATATAGTATCCACTTCGGAAAATAATTCGCATTAACACTTGCTCGCCTTAATATAACGAAATTAACAGTGAAGTCCCTTGCACTTAGTTTTGACAAAATTAACGAGGCCCCGGAAGGAAAGTGCGGGTTTGTCTTAAGAAGAAAGACGCTTTAAAAACAAGAAAAAATAATAAAAGAAGAATAATACGAACAGAGATTCATCTCAGTATCAAATGAAATAAATATAAGAGATTTTTACATATCAATACGCGTAAAAAATTAGTTTTTTTTTTGGTTTCTTTATAGCGCGACCCTGGAATCGTCTTGTTCGCGCCTTTCATAAGAATTATATTACTTCTAAAAGTATTTTTTTTTATTTTTTTTGAAATCATATTAAAAGCGAAAGCTGCGTGTTTGTTGCTATTACATTAAGCTATTTTTTTTTGGTACAAGCGAGAATGTTAGAAGCTTATGATACTAGAAGCAACCGTAACGTAAAACCGCAGATTTTAAATGGTTTTTCTTTGTAAAGAGCGAAACCCAAGTTAATTGCTTCTATTTTCATTAGCTTTTAAAAATAGTGATAGAGCGAAAGAAACTTACTCCAGAGCCACCACCATTACCGCGTAATAGTAAAAGACCTTTGCCTCCCTCTAGTTTTACAAATCTCCAATCACCAATGGCATTGTTCTGCAATAAGAAAAGCGTTCATATATAACTTAATCGTTATTTTTTTTTATATTTATTAATGGGTTTCAAACTTGCAAATTTAGTTTTTTTTTCCAAATAAATTGTGTCTTTTGTGTTAGAGGCTTGGCCAATCTCAGATTTAAAGGAATTATTCAGGAAAATTTATATTTTATATTCCTCAATTATAAAAATAAATAAATACCAAAGTTAAATTAATTTAAAATGAATTTTTCACGTAATTAATTTCTTAATTTTTACTAAAATAATGAGTTTGTTTTCTTCTATCCCTAAATAGCAATTAATATATTTATATTTAAGTGGAATTTGGGGGAAATTAAGTCGCTCAAACGGTATAATAGAATTTTAAATATCATATGCAATAAAAATAAAGTCAAGTAAAAATAATTTTTTCTTTTTTTTTTCAATACCAAGGAACAAAGGGGAGGGTTAGTTAACTAGTTAGTTGATTTATTAATTTTTTTTCGTGAATATTTAAAAATTTAATTAATTCAGTTCATTTCGGGAAGTACTTTGAATTACAAATTATTCTAATTTCACGCAACGATAGATAAACCGCGGTCCCCCAAAAAAATATTTGTGTCATCTCTTTATCTCATCATAAAAACATAACATTTTTTATTTTTTACTAAAAATTGTTTTTTAATGATAATGTATTCATAAAGAGATACGAAACACTGAAGGGGAAGATGGAGGTGTATGTATAATATTCTGGGCCCCGAAAACTTCATTTTGAATAATTAATTAGGCTAAACTTAACATATTAATATTAATTTTTCTTTTTCTTTGCTAACGTCAGACGTGAGTTGCTAGAAGTGTTTGTTTTCATATCTTATCATGAAGGTATAAGTTATTAGAGAACGTAGGTTTATTTACTTCATCTTATATACTTCTATGTTCCGTGTGAAGGGTAGAAGATTTACTGTTTTTTAATTAGCTTGGGACAGTTTTGTTTAGTCTATACTGAAAGTTTCCATAGAGATTATTATGTCGCGGTTGCTGTTTTTTGTTGCATAATTAATTATTTCCACTAAACCAAGCCTTGTTTATTTTATGTAATTTAATAATAATAATATAGAAAAAAGGCTTTTTTTCGACCAACCAAATTATATTTGCATAAATTTAAATTATGAAATCAAAAATTATTAGTTTACCCCTGGTGAGTCGCTTCACCCTGAACACCGGTGTATTGCGTGATAAACATTTCTACAGGCGCTCATAGGAATAACACGCGTATCTTTACCCCTATGCGCGGTCTTCACCCACAAGCTTTAAAAAATATTATTAATGTTTTTCTGTTATGATTTCTAATATTGATTTTGGGTTTTATTTTCTTTCAGCTTTTTGGGATGGGATGTATGTCGTTTTTTTCTTTGGAAACCTTTCGGGCCTTGGCTACTCTCATCACGGTCACGTTTCTTGACTTCATCCAATCTAAAAAGTAGGTCGACCTCTATAAAACCGGCAGAGTCCTATGGAGGATGAAGAAACAAAGCTATCAGGTAGGGCGGTTTTTTTTATAAAGATATTTTTTTCTATTGGTTTTTATCTTCTTATGGATTTCGTGTATGGAATTTTAAAGAAGGTTCCTTCGTAGTTTCTTATACACGTTATCAAATTCGTTTCATGTGTTAATGAACGGGGATGCTTCTATATATAGGGTTTTAAATTAAATTGGGGAGGTTTAGACTCTTTGGTTTTATCTCGTTATCGTTATTGTTATTAGGGCTTACTGGGTTTTTTATTTGATGGGTTTTATCATGATATTGCTTGAGATTGCAAGCTTGGAAGGGAAACACATTTGCTACCGGAAATTGAAGGGGTCAAGGGTCAAATTTGATAATGTCATTGATAACACAATTTCTCAGCGATTACTGCTGCGTTATTAGGGTTTTATGATATTGCAAGCTTGGAAAGAGCACTCGTTTGCTACCGGAAATTGAAGGGGGTCAAGGGTGAAATTTGATAATGTCATTGATAACACAATTTCTCAGCAATTACTATACGTTATTAGTAGCTTATTGTAGCTTTGAATGAATTAGTTTACAACTCTCTAACGATATCGAGAACCACTTATTTGATGCTTTACACCTGTTTATTACGGTTTTCTTTCATCAAAGGCTTCACACAATTCGTTGAAATGCATAACATAGACACCAGTCTTAAACATAAGCCAGTTTTTAACTCAGAATTATTTATAAATGATGAACGCTGTTAAAGAAGTGAACATTGTTACCCAGCCAGCCAGCCGACAGGGTTCGACAAAACCATCCCAATTTATTTGGGCTGCACAAAAGTAAAGATCCCATTTGCGGTAAGGCAGAGAGAATCAATATAGGGAGTTGGTAGTGAGGTTTTGTAATTATACGTTTTACTTCGTTCCTTCACCACCACGTTTGTATGGGCTATATATTTATATATATATATAAATGTATATGGATGGCTAAAGGCGAGCGCCCAAGTATGTTGTATTTCTCTTTTTCTTTGGGTAAGGCTCGCGCTTCGGCTGACTTTGATTCGATCCCGATTGACGTACGAGTGCTACCGAATTAATTTGCTCATTCCTACCCCTCTCCTCCCCCTCTCCTCTTCCTTGCCCCTTTATTCGACGAGTTCCTTCTCTTCTGTTGACTATAGTGTACCGAGAGGTCGGACACGCCGTTAGGATACTTTTCTAACTCTACATTATTTCTTGCACAATTATAGAGAAGAACGTTTCATGATTAGTATGTTTTCCTTGAGCAAAGATATATAACAGAGCTCATTCAAAGGTGGAAAACCTGGAAAACTCAGGGAAATAAGCAGTTGACAAAAAACTCAGGGAAAACTATGGGAAATTTAGAATATTTAGGGAAATCAGGGAAATTTTCGAGGTCTGAGTAAGTTTGTTCTGAAGGGGTTGCTTCAACTATAAAAGTACACTCCCGTTGTTATTACGCCATGTATTGTAAAAAAAACCTGGAAAACTCAGGGAAATATATGGGAAGAACCCTGGAAAACTCGGGGAAATATATGGGGAAAAACCCTGGAGAACTCGGGGAAATATATGGGGAAAAACCCTGGAAAACTCGGGGAAATATACGGGAAAAACCCTGGAAAACTCGGGGAAATATATGGGAAAAACCCTGGAAAACTCAAGGAAATATATGGGAAAAACTCTGGAAAACTCAGGGGAAATATATGGAAAAAACCCTGTAAACTCAGGGGAAATATATGGGAAAAACCCTGGAAACATTTCCAGTCAGAAAACCCTGAGGTATGTCCAATCCCTTGGTCAGCTAGTAAACCCCTTGCCCTTTCCCGATATCCGCACACCTTATTCCTAGCTAGTACAGCTAGCTAGCTATAGCTTGTCCATCTGTCCTTCGTAATATAAAGCCTGGATTCTATTGACTTTTATTGAACGAAGCCCTCTTCTCTTCTCTTTTATAAGCCTTTTCCCAAATAAATTCATTTCTAGCTTACGTCAATTCTTATTAAGTCTTGTTTCTGTTCCGGGAGAGGGGGGGGGAGTTTCATAGCGAACGTCTTTAGACCTCTTCTGCACGGAGAAACACCAAATAAGGTTTCAATTTAACCTTAATTACGAAATATGTTCGTCGTTTTAGGGATACTGCAATTTTGAAATTCTTAAATTATATCTCATGGGACTTGCATAAGAAATTTAACCTGTAAGGAGGGGGTTTTTTTTTTTGGTGCTTCAAAGCTTTGATTGATGATGAAGCAGAAACAGAAGCAGACGACGGACAGTTCTGTAAGATAAGATAAGATAGGCATGCACTTATCCATATCATAAACTTATGATAAAGTATAAATTAAGACCGAGTAACTCAACGGTACGAGATAAAATTGGGCATGATTTACCGCTTCGAAAGAGTCGATACAATTTTTTAGCATTAAGTTTGTTTTTTCTTGCTCTGGATAATCATTAGTTTCGACGTCAATGCATACGCGTTTGCGTTTCTTCGGGGAAGTGTTTTTGGTCTATTATTTTCTTTTTTTTTTTTTAAGAAATTCTGCCCCATCTTTCTTCCGGATTTTCTTGATTCTATAGCTCAACCAGGGATAGATAGACTTTTTTAAGACGGAATGGGTAACAGGGTTATTCGGGTGCGCGTCCTAGTCCACGACTCCCTTACCCGTGACGGAGGGTTATGAAAGAAGAGGCGGGTCTTATTTTCGTAATGGCGTATGTATGCATATCCGGGTCAAGTAAACGTCGTCTGCCCGTCGTCTGCCCATTCGTCTGCCAAGTTGGAATGGGCTCGGATTGTAATTTTTGAAATAACATTGTTTAAAAATGGAAGTTACACAAGACATAGGGCTTGCAACTGAAAAAAAAACGGGGAAGACCCAAGAAAATTTAAAGTGAGTTAGAATTGAGTAAAAGTCTTCATAGATATTACAGCACGAACAGGTTTTAACCAAACACTAAGCCTTGGTTAACTTCATCAAATTCGTTTACAAAATCATGAGGATAGTAGAAATGATTGGCTTAAGAAAGAATTAGCGAACACTTTTCACCTTTACAGATGTACTCCAAATCCAAAACACCGGCACCAAATTCACTAACTACCTTCTTAATTGCTATTAAAAGCAATTCCCGAATAATTACCGCACCCTCGCATTTAGACGGCTCCATTTTGAACCCCTGTGAAGACGCTTATCTGTACAACCATAGCCCACTCGATCCGCGCTCTATAGCTATAGCGCGAGCAGCTTGCGTCGTGACGCGCGTGATCGAGTGGGCTATGGTACAACGCAAGAGGGGTCGTAGTCATGGCGACAGAGGTAAACAGGAATTACGTATTTTTGGCCCTCCCCGTCAGCAACGTCACCAATACGTAGTTTTTGTGAGCCAATAAGATAATTTAATTTTTTGGTTACGTGTTGAAGGAAGGGACTATATACTCGTCTATGAGTCGGACTGAAGTAAAGGCCAAACATTGTTTATTCCGTCTTAAAAAAGTCTATCTATCCCTGGCTCAACTTCTTTTAAGTGTCGTTTTCATTGTAAATTCGTCGACGTAAAAGGCATTAATTTAGAAAAAGATTTTTTTACTAGTTTTGTGTTTTTTTACGCTTGAAATATTACTCCCAATGGTGGGGAGGGAGTGACAGAAGTAATATTATTAATAGAAGTATGACATGACATATGATCGGTGTTAAGAATTTTCCTTGTCTTCATTGTGTTAGAAGAAAAAACATTTGTGGTATAACCGAAGTACAGTGGCTTCTATTGGTGATTTAAAGTCGAAATTTTAACTAACTTCTGTGACGTTTTGTCACAATTAAGGGCCACAAGTTATGAACATTAGAGTGTCTTACAGATGAACACTTAAATTTAATTAGCATTAATTGTCTTATCACTTTAGTCAGAACGTTCATTTATATAGATTATAAAATATTAATATTCTTGGCGTTACTGTCAGACAGACAAAACAACTTTCTTACAGATTTTATTGCGAATTTTATTCTGTTATGTTCTTTATGGGGGAGGCAACATTAGCAGTTGAGGAGACGAGTAATCAGGCGAGAAATTAACACGGGGCGCGTGGAGGCGGACTAATAGCCAAGGCTTAAAACACGATTCTCTTGAGCTTCTTCTTTTCTTCGTTCCTTCCCTCATCATCAACTCTTTCGGATAAAGGAAATGGATGTTTTCGCTGCACGAACAGAAATGATAAGCGTGGTTTTTTTTATTCTATTTTTTTTTATATAGCAAAACCAGGAATTATATTTCTTCATTTCCTTAATGACACTTTCTTAAAGACGTTAAGGTTTCAAGTAGAAATGCAACCACATTTTTATACGGTCCTCATTTCAACCCACGTGACGTAATTCACCCAATCGTGCATGCGGCTCACGTATAATCCATTTTAAACATTTAAGGAAGGCCTACGTCTCTGATGGCAGCGAGCGCCATCTAGCGTTCGAGACAGGTATATAAATCCACCAAATTTTACCAATTAAGAAAAGACTGTCGTATGTCGTTAAGGGTTTGCGTTGGACCGGTGCACGACAGCAGGACCGTTTCCAAACTTTCCTAAGACGGCTTTAATCGTCATCACGTGAAAAGCCAAAGACCCTTTCGGAAACGTAACTCGCCAAGGCTTAACTCATCTTCGTAGCCAAAGGCCGTTGAAACCTCCCCCCCGGTACGGTTGTCAGTCTGTCACGTGGTCTATCGTCCGACTATCACTGCCGCTTCTTTCACATACTTCATTCATCTTAACAAACATCCCTCGGGGGGTTAGGTTTTCACTTGATCGAAAATGTCAGTATTAATACGCAGTTTCTCGTAGACGGACCTTGGTCCGTTGTTGGGCCTTGGCGGAAATTGTGGAAGGATCTTAAGAGTTTCTCGTTTTGGCACGAATGTTGACGTTGGACTGAAGATGTCACGTTTTAAACCGAGTGTTTTGGCTTCCCCGAGCCGCCGCCGCGTTTCGGAGGATTAAGCATCAGTCGAAAGGAATCAAGACATTCTAAATTAGAAATTTAGGAAAGTGTTCATTCATTGTACTTTGGACAAATGGGTATGGGCATTGACTAACTCTGAGTAATGAAGACTCTATACCCGGGTTTTGGAAAGGATCTACTAGAAACTGCAGGGGGTAATTCATTCATAGCTCTTTGATGAAATGGTTATTGGAACTCGTGAAAACCTGCCTTAAAATGAAAGGGCACACCTTAATATTTAGTTTAATAAACGGTTTAGGAGTTTTATGGGTTTCCTTTTTTTAAAGGAGCGTGTTCGCAGCAACGTTTCGCCAATTTAAACGTAGTAAAAGAATATAAAATAAAAAGTGGTTCCCATCGCGCCCCAGGAATTGTACTGTACGCCTTTTTATATATATATATGGTCTAGTGGTGGGTGTGCTTGAGTCTCCCTCGAAGTGCACCCATGCTTGCAAAAAGAGAAAAATCGAAAAACGTCTTACTCTTAACCCATAACGTAAAGCGAGCTTTAAATTGTTTCTTTTATCCCACATCTTGCGGGATTTTGCTAGACTGGGGCCTCCAACGCCAAAAACTAACCACGAAGTTCGTAACTAGAAATTTTGATTTTTCTAAATTTTTCCGATTTCGGTCGTCCCGTCTTTTTGGGATTGTGTGCATGGCCATGTTTGAAGAGCGATTTTAATGAAACTTTGCGAGGATACTCTACTAATCCTCGTCTTTCACTTGGTACTCTCCATTTTTCTCTATCTACTCCTGAACACTGAAAATAATAGCAATTTAAAGACGTCGGTCGGTATTTCTACATTACATTTTAGGAATTTGGTAGTGGCAGTTCCAGGGACCATATTTGTATCGCGATTTTAATGAAACTTGGAGGTATTACTCTACGAAATCTCGTCTTTCACGTGGTACTTTCAATTTTCCTCTATCTACTCCTGAACACAATATATAACAGTTTGAAAATGCTCCATCGTGGAAATCAACTCAATTTTCGAATTTTAAAGAATTTAACTACGAAGAAAAATTTCTTCCGGCGTGAGGATATAATAAATTAGACTTCTAGTGACGCACTTCCGTTTTAGAAAGCGATTTCTTCCGTTCGAGTGTATGAGAGAGAGAGAGAGAGAGGTTAAATTCGCCCTCTTCACGCATTCATTCGCCTTGGCCCCCCTTCTATTTTCACTTGATAAATTGTTTTGACTGCGTAATTCGATGAAGAATCCTCCTCTCTGTATTTTCCTTTGAAATTCAAATTCCACGTAACTCCAAGTTAACCCCATAGTAAAAATACCTGATTTTGGCTGTAAGGTCACGTGAAAAGCGTAACAAAAGAGCAGTTACTCGTATCGAAACAAAATTAACGAATGTATAATCCCGGTGGCATCGCGAATCTACGATTTATTCTTTTTTATTTTATTTTATTATTATTTCTAGAGTTGAACTGAACCTCTGCATTTTTTTTGTTTTTGGTTTGTTAAAGGGATAGTATCATATAAACCCATAATTTTGATTTTAAATATTAATTCAAATATATTATTACTAACTAAGACACCTACATGGTGTTTCTTTGGCGCTTTAAGGGGCTAGTAAACAGGAACAGTTTCCTGTCTATAGATACTGAACACTAAATTGTCTATGGACCCACTTGTTTTCTGCAATCATGATGTTGTTTTATCAGGAAACTATGTTACAACTTAGTTTTCATTAAAACAACAATTTTGTCTAGTCTGAACGAGGCTTTAAAACTGAAAGAAAGGTTTTGTAAAGGGATTATTTTGAATCGGAAGAAAATAGGACGATAATCTTAGAAAATGTTTCTAGGAACTCTTGAACGAACGCCTGCGCTACACCAAAAAGAGAGAATGTTTAAGCCAATCGCTTTATTCATCCTCCATCATAATTTAATATTGATGAAAAGGAGATTCATTTTCTATTCATTCTTCAGCAATCTTTTGATCCTTACCACAATCCCCAAAAGTTCTTAATATTTCGTAACAACGCAACCGCGCCCCTGTACCTTTTACGCTAAACCCTCTCGATTTTGTTCAATTGTTCGTGAAGAACTCGTGTAACACAGCGGAAGCCTGGATAAAGCTAATTTTTTTTTTTACTTTTGCCCAGGATGAGGTGCGAAAAAGTACTGTCTTTATTATGACTGGCTGGGTGGCGGGCTGGTGTGATGTTTGAATAACCAAAGGTTAACACGTTTGATAAAGCACTACTTAGGTTCGCTATTGCGTTATACCAGGAGCTAGAACCCCCTTTTTTTCCTTCCAAAGACCCTTTACTAGAGCAAAGAAGTTCCAAGTCCGCACACGAAGGCAGTACGCGATGAAAACTTGTTCGTAAATTTATGTATGTGTTTCATACTTCCCTCCAAAGGGGGTTCTTATATACTCCTGGTTATACGCTGTAAATAGATTAATTCCACAGGGGGTCAGTTTAAAATGAAGACTATATAACTTTGGGGTGTCATAACTCTGGCGGCCATTTTAAAAACACGGGGAAATGCTTTGAGGGTGTAATAGATACAGTTGTTCTCTATCAAAAGATGCTTAATAATTTTTAGTCTACCTCAACAAAAGCTCAAGTAAATTTGCTTTTAAAAAAATTAGCATTTTCATTGTAGACCTAGAACTAAAGTGAACTGCAGACCTACTTAGATGAAACGACAGAACCTTGATACAAAAGTAGCCTTTATGGCGTGAACCTCTTGTTTCACGAGACACTTTCTATTAACATGAATGACTTTACATTTTGGCGCTAGCTATCGAATTATGAAACAATGACTGCCTGTCGAGGGCTGGTGTAAAATTTACACCCTTTTTTTTTCAAAACGCGTGTAGTGCCAATATCAGAATGAAGATATACATACACCTTTTTAAATATTCATGAGAATTTTCTCCCCTGCCCCTATCATATGCCGCGTTACTTCTTTTTGAAATCCTTCCGCGCCACGCCACGCCTCTGTCTTTTGTGCTTTTGACTTCAAAGGGATTTCAAAAATATTATTACACGATCCTTTTTTGGGCGTCAACAAAATTGTCTTCAACTATAATCTATATGGGGCTTGGTTTATTGTAAAATTTATATTGAAATATGATTTTTTGTTTTTAAAGGTAATTTTTTTAGGTTAACTAAACCGCTCAAATACTATAAAAGGGGAAATATATCAGAATTGCCTTTAAAGCCCTTTTTAATAGTGGTTTATATATATTATATTATAGGTATTGTAAGATTCAACATTGAATACCCTATAATGAGATCAAACGAGAGTCCCTTAAGTAAGCAGGAGTTGATAGACTGGAGTATATAACTTTTACTGAGGGGTCGGCCATAGATTTCTAACTTACTTTTGCTTGATTTGTGGATTTTTTGTCGAATCCAATATATTTTGTCGTGAAAATTTGAAATTTCGGTATCAAATAAACGAAAAGAAATAGTATAATAAAAGCGTATTAAATGGAATCGATTAGAAAGTCTACGGAAGTGAAAAAATCACGACAGAAAAAGGCTTAAAAACTTTGCCTTAGTCGCCTTTAACCCGTGAAATAAAAAAGAAAGGAAAGATTATATACATAGATTTCGAACTAGGAGTATTAATACACCATTTACACAAGGAGGTCCAGGCTACTTACAAGTTGCACTACAATGTAAAGTAGTCTCCACTGATTTTTTGTCCGGAAGTATAGCCTGGCCTCCTTGTGTAAATGGTGTATGTAATCCTCCTAGCCTGGAAACTTAAGTATAAGAAAAGAAAGGCAAGTTAGGCTGTCGCGAAGTGAACGACAAAAACATCTGAAGTGTCGCCAAAGTTGGTTGGTTTGGATGGTTGCTTGCTTGGTTCGCGCCAAAGGAAGACTTATAGGGCTTCCTTTCTTTCTTTTAAACTTCTCTTACACTAACAATAACATGAATTGAATGAATTATTCCATGAATACCAGAGTCCATTTCATGATTACACCATCAGCCCATATTTATCATTGCTCGAAGCAATCATGTTTTGATACACCAAACGAAATCCCTGAACTATCCCTGACTTTTTAGGACAAAACTTTAAAACCCTTGACATATCTCTGACTTTTTAGGACGAAACTTTAAAATCCCTGACATATCCCTGACTTTTAAGCCGAAAACTTTAAAACCCTTGACATATCCCTGTCGGTTAAGCATAAAACTTTAAAATCCCTGACATATCCCTGACTTTTAAGCCCAAAACTTTAAAGTCCTTGACTTTTTCCCCTATTTTCCAAATCCCTGACTTATCCGGAACCTGCTTGGGTTGAAAAAAAAAAAAAAAAACACTCTTTCACGGATTGCAAATACATTCATGTGTGTAATGAATTAATTCATACTCCCCGCTTCTACTAGGCCTACTAGCTGTACTAATGAGCTTCGTTACACCGGAGAATTTCTTCTAGAAGAGTTTTCTTATCCTCGAATATTAAAAAGAACTCTCTCTCTATTCCACGTCAAAAAAAAAAAAAAAGAATAAAAGAGAAAAAAAACTCGAAAGGCTAAAAAGGTCAAAAACTAGTGGCTCTTTTAACAGAAAATTTTTCTTACAAGAAAAGCTAGGGAAAAGTGATTTTGCCAAGAGAGTAGGGGGGGGAAGCTTAGGAAGACGTTTGACAATAATTAAGAAAACTTGACCCCCTTAAAATATCAAAAGCATCAAAATGACAATCATTTGTAATTAATTTCGGGGAAATTTGATGTATTTAGTCTTTAAGAGAGATAGTGTTTAATGTCTACTACCTGATTATGGAGCACAATTTTTAAATATTTATATCTCATTTAAATTTACTATCCCTTTAATTTTGAAATATACAGGGTGTTTTTATGCGCCGTTGACCAGATTTAATTAACTTTGACCACATAATAAAGCAACGATTACTAATGTGGTCATCGTGATGACCTTCAAGAAAGGTCGACCTTAAAATTAACTTAATTGGCAAGAATAATTAAATACCCTTTAAGATATGTACAGGGTGTTTCTCTACGCCGTTGACCAGATTAAATTTTGACCCATAGTAAACCAAGAGTAGGTTGGTTTTAGTTAAGGTCATTAATTGAAATCATGACCTCAAAATTGAACTTTCAACCCCTAGCTCGGTCGGGCAAAAAATAAGAAATACGGGGTGTTTCTCTATGCCGTTGACCAGATTAAATTTGGACCCAAGAGTTGGTAGATTTTAGTGAAGGTCATTAATTGAAATCATGACCTCAAAAGTGAACTTTCAACCCCTGGGTCGGGTCTTGCAAAAATAAGAAATACGGGGTGTTGCTCTACGTCTTCGACCAATGGTCCTCAGTATACTGACTGACCCGGCGATGCTACTCCTAACAAACTCCTAAGAGAACTAACTGAAAAGGCTAGCGGCCTATTTTCTTTCATCTACCTCCAGGCTGTCTTCCTTCCATTCTTTTAGAAAGCTTATTACAGGGACGGTGGAGTTTTATAAGAAGAGGAAGAAGAAGATCTAGCTAGG
Source organism: Phalangium opilio (assembly GCA_019434445.1). NCBI lineage: Eukaryota > Metazoa > Arthropoda > Arachnida > Opiliones > Phalangiidae > Phalangium > Phalangium opilio. Next base: position 69,230 of record JAEQBA010004844.1, read on the forward strand.
AGTCCGGGACTCTAGAACTTTATACGAGACACCTAGCTAACACCCTCTTAGGGCTGTAAAGAATATTGGTTCAAAGCCGCAGATGTTTTCCTACCAATGGCAATTGCCTTCTCGCGTTTTTTTCTCTAATAAAAAATTTCCTTTATCATCAACCTACTCCTGTACCGGATTGAACCCAATCTACACCTTACGAAAATTGCTCTTACAGTCTGTCTATACCTATACATTTTCAATATTGATTTCAAATTATTATTTCGACAAATTTTCCAAATGGGGTTCTCTCTCTCACTCTATGTATAGTAACGTAAGGAATACCATAAGTTTATAAGTGATATGTTCCTTCTAGAGATGTGAAATTACCGTAATTTTTAAAAATGGTAATTTACCGGGTAAATTACCGAAACATTACCTGTAAATTACCGATTAAAATTTTGAAATTTCAAAAATTACCGTAATTTATGGTATTTTATGTTTTAACAGGCTTATTACCGCGGTAATTTTGTAATTTACCGGTAAATTACCATTCTAAAATTACGGTAAGATATAAATCGGTAATTTACGCGGTATTTGGTAAATTACCGGTAATTTACGGACGGTAAATTACCGACTCACATCTCTAGTTCCTTCCATAAGTATGACACTATATACCAATACTTCGTAATGCTACTGAGACTTACAGCTCGAGATAACTAGTTCTAGAACGACAAGCGACGTGAATTGAAGTTTTACACTCGGTTAAATTAATTTTGCAGGACTTATATCTAGGTCCTATTTAGTCTGCATTACTAATTAGGCCTTTGACAGCAGCGCCTCACCAGGCTTTACCTCGAATCTATGAGGTCATACCTTACTCACTTCAAAATTACAAGCTCCAGTTTCTAAGTTACCAGTGACAAACTTATGGTGAACATATCTTATGAACTTATGAAATCAAAGGACTTCACGAGTTTGGGATATTTAATTTTCCAACTTATAATACAACAATTTATTTTCCTAAATCCTACTCAAGGGGAACCCACAAAATCCACCTTATAATAATCTATTTAGAGAACCTTTTTAAAACCTCTACAGTACCCTTATCATAAAACTTAAAACACTTATTATAAACAGCCAATAAAAACCCCTGAACATTTAGGTTTACTTTTAAAAACCTTTTTAAACTTATCTCTCTCTCACTTTCACTCTATCTTAAGTTGCGTTAAAAACTTCTTCAGTGAAAAGCCGCAGATGGGGATCTAATGTAAAGGTTAAAATGCGGCTCACGTAAATAATATAGAAACACTTGGGTTTCCTTTTAAACTTTAGTAATCACCTTAACGCCCCCGACAACCATTTCCAGCCATTATTTTAAAACACTTGCTTATATAAAAGCATGGGTACTTAAAAAGGGGGTCTCTTATTAAAAACTACTTTGATGTCAGGTGCTAAAATTTAACGCGGTGCATTACTCAAGTGCAGTTAACGCTCCATACACCTTATTCCCACTTCTTTCATAATCCTCCTTGATTTTTGACCTGTTTATTATCATAATACTGCTAAGGTTTTCGCTGATAACTTGAAAATATTTACTTTATGCAGGGATAGATTTGATTTTAGAAGTAGGAATGGAGAACAGAGTAATCTGGGACCCCCTTCCACGGGACGGGGGGGGGATGAAATAAGAGACGGGAGGGTTATAGCGACAGAGGTAAAAAGGAATTACGTCACTATTTTTCGCCGCCCCCGTCAGCTACGTCATCAAAACGTATAGTTTAAGTGAGCAGCCAATAAGATTATTTATACTTTAAGTTACGTACGTGTTAAAGGGAGGGAGGGGCTTTATACTGGTTGGTCTATGAGTCGGAATAACTGAAGTAAATACTAACCGTTAGACTCCATTCCTACTTGTAAAATTAAATCTATCCCTGCTTTATGTAACACACTTCGTATAATATTATATATTAAGTAAATATCATTTACCGTTCAACCAAAAATAAAAAAAATTGTAAATGATTTATTAATTTTGGAGTTTGTGCCGAGAGAGAGAGAGAGCAAATTGCATAATTTTTGTGTTTTTTTCCTAAGTCTCGTGTTAGGCTCGAGCCGGCCTGTACTCAACATCATCTGCACGTCGCCTATCTCGCTCGAATTGCCCGCGGTTACCTAAACTAAAACCTTAAACATCATTAACTTAATCTTCCTTTAAGAGTTTTCGTAACATTAAGCCTTGGTCAAATTGAAAGAAAAAAAGAGCCTTGGTTGGTGGGTTGTTAAGGATGAACTATAGCTTGTTTATGTTGTGTCACGTAAGATATTATAGCAACACCTGCTAGAGAATGTGTATATTTTTTTTTGCCCATTAAAGCTAACGATATTACGACAGGCGACTTTGATATTATGGTTTAAAAATATTTTTGGGAGCTTAATTTGAAATTAATACAGTATTAATGTTTAGTGTGTGTCCGTTATTAGGCAAACTGCCGTTTCATATAGTATAGAACATTTTCAACTCAAAATCTATTGCCCATAGATCATTCATTCTCACTGTACATCCGTTATATAATTACACTACCCTTTTTGTAATACCCTGTATGTAGATTCAAATTTAAATTTAAATTCAATTTAAAGTTCAAAGCCCTGACCAAATCTGACTACTAACAAATAAAGATAGATTTGTATGGAAACAACTAGTAAGAAATTTTCATAACTTCTTCGGTAAACTTAAGAAACTTTAACTTCAAATTAATAACAACAGAATTACACAGGTGCATTTCTCGCTTAATTTTGAAAGACAGCTAATTTGAAACTGCGTATATAATTAAAGCGGTAAATGAATTCAATATGAGTTAAAATGAAAAACAAGAGTTCATAAACGGGAGTGTGCAGCACTCTGTAGAACTATTCCATCTCAACGAACAACTTGAACCTTTCTTAGACACTAATATTTATCAACTCCTGCTGCTGCTGTTAAAATTTAAAGCAAAGTAACTTTATATCAGACGAGATATCTGATTTTAGATACCTTAAATTGTATTATAGCGCGAGTTCCTCTATTAATTATGATGTCACCGTTTATGCTTTTCCGTGACTAATTAAGTGTCAGAGAATATTTTCGGCATCTCAAGAAGTTTCCCGCTGGTAAAGGGGAGGGGCTAATTGCTTCTGGAATTCTTTATTCCCGCCACTGTGTAGTTGAGAATAAGATACACGTAAGCAAAGAGCAAGTAACAGGCGATAAAGATGGAAGTATACTAACGTCGTTTGTCACTAACTATAATCCTTATTTAATAACTGTGCTAAAGGGATAGTGTAATAAACCTCAAAGAATGCCAATATTCATACCATACCATAGGGGCGTTACTCACAGACAGACAAAAATTGGATTTTTGTAGATATTTGTGCCGAAATGGGGCTATGAGATAATGAGATTTGCTATAAAAATTATAAATTCATTAAATTTGCAGAAATCACGTAGGAAACTAATGATATCACTATTGAGAGCGTTACTAACAGACAGACAAAACCTGGGTTTTTTTCAGATGTTTCTCGCGAAATGGGACTATGGGAAAATGAGGTTTGTTATAAAAATGAGTAAATTAATTAAATTCGCAGAATTCATTTGATAAACTAATGATATCACTATGGGAGCGTTACTATCAGACAGACAAAACTGTGTCTTTCTTATTAAAATTTCCCATAAAATATTTAAAATAAAACCACTTCATGAAATCATTAAATTCCCCAAACTCATATTAAATAAATACCTTAGGAGAGATAACTTCTCTCTCTACTGTCAACTATAACGTGGACTCAAATCCCTTTGCTCCTCAACCCTTTCTCTGGTATTTTTGTCAGGTGTCAGTTCAGGGGTGGTGGTAGATGCCGCCACTGGTTAACTTAATATTCATAAAGTCTAGAAAGGGGGGCGGGGTGGTTGGTGTCTTATAAATAATACTGTAATAACTCCCCCTTTAATGTCAAGTGACTTGTGGATTCACTTCGGGCAAGCGGCAAACCCTCATTTTTATATGCTTCGGGAAATGTCAGATGCTGTTGGAGGGGGGAGGGGGCGAGAAATGGGGGTGGAAATACGTTAAAATGATGGACGCGTTTGGATGTCAGAGAAAAGGAGTAGGAAAAAAAATTACTGTTTTTTTTTTCTTTATTTTTATGAAGCTAGTTTAGACTGGCTTTAGGATGAAGCCAGGGATGAAGATGAAGTATATGAGAAGTATAGATACGGAGTGCATTTTGTGCAAGGAGAAATTAATTAAGTTAAAATTAGTTTTCAATGCAATTTTCATAATTATTTTTACTAGTTAAATTGAATTTTTTATGTCTTTTTGGGGAAGTATTGAAGTTCCAGGACATTTAGCTGAACTTTAAAGGTCTATTTCATAAATTTCCTGACAATTAGCTGATCTTCAAAGGTCTATTTCATAAATTCCCTGACTTTTAGCTGATCTTTAAAGGTTTATTACATAAAATCCCCGACCTTTCCATGACCGTATGGGCCACTTTACAAATTCAATGACACTTCCTTTATATTATACGTCTACTTCCAAAATTCCCTAAGACTAAGAGTTGAGTTCAATTTTCGAATTACCAGACTTCCACTAAACATTTGACAACAACTTTCACTAATTTTCAAATAACCTTATTATTCTTTCTGTTCCTTTAACCTGATTAGAAAAATTAGTTAGTACTCCTTGGTTAAAAGGGGATCACTATATTGCTCTTATAAAGATGCTGGAATAGAAAGATGGGTAACACATGTCTCGGAGAGCTATTACTTAAAAATGTAGTTATCTTTTTATTTTTTTTTCAGTGAAGTTTTGGAAGGGTTTTGTAATTTACTTCGCTTCATTTGACTTTAAATAAATTTTTTATATAATTTGATGAAAATCAGTCTACTTTTTTAGGTACGAAAAACATTTTTTTTATTATTTAAAGTATCCTTCGAAAGTTAAAGAGAAAAACTAGGAGGATATAAAAGTGGAGTTGAATAAAACCAAGCTAAGTTCTTGAAGAGAAACCAACACATAATACATGCAGGGGGCCAGACGGAGCTGCCTCTTGCGGTGCTTATTAGAGCTAGGGAAATAACCCATGAATTCCTCCGCAGGGTTCATACAAACCTGGAAAAATCCGGGAAATAAATAGTTGACAAAAACCTCAGGGAAAACTCAGGGGAATTTAGAATTTTTAGTAAAATTCAGGGAAATTTGCGTCAAACAGGGGCCGAGTAATTAAACAAAATGTTCATAAACATCCCCCTCCATAGGATTAACATTACACCCAACTTTGGAGGCTCATAACTCTGGTTATATTAGAGATACGGGGATGTCCTTTGAGTATGTTAAAACCCTATTTGCCCCCTTCCCCCTGCTTCGTTAACATTTGCTCCATAGGATACTCCATATACGGGGGAAAACCTGGAAAACTCAGGGAAGTATATGGGGAAAAACCTGGGAAATTTGTTTTCCAAAAGTTGTATGAACCCTGCCCTGTGGTGTTGGCTTCTCTTCTGAAATTCCAGGACTCCTCTTCAGAGGATAAGAAAACTCTTTCAGTCACTTTCACTTTAAATTAGCATAAAAAGTCTTGTCTTGTAAACTTTAAAATAGTTTTAAGTTTCACTTTTAAGAGACGTGTTTTTGTATAAAAAGAAAGAACCCAAACAAGCAGCAACACAGTCTTAGGAAAGAGGGGAGAGGAGGGGAGGGGAAGTTTGGGAAAAGATAACAGCGTGAGAGATCGGAAACTATTTAGCGTGAAAAGGCATTATTCTTACTCTCTCTCTTTCTCTCTCTTACTTCCTCCCACCCTACTTTCCTTCCTCGTGCTCTTTTGTTTCCCCAAATTCCTGTGGTGCGCGTGAATGACCTACATATATTTATCCTTAACTTCATAGATATCAAAAATATCCCTCCCTAGTTCAGCTGTTGCTCGGTACTGTTTAATCAATAAGAATTATAATAAGTTTGTTATAATTTGCAATGGGAGTTAAGACTGTAGTAATGTCTTAAGAAATTAAGTTTGTAGATACATTTGAAATGAATTTAAGTTGGAATAGAGGTTTTAAATTGAATAAATAGGTTAGTAATAACGCATAGAAACTGGTGTTCCTAACAACCAATTAAACCGCAGTTAGAAAGGCGTGGCGAATAGTAAGTTCTTAAGTCCGGCCCACAAAACCCTCATAGAAATTAACATGTTAGCTATCTGGGCACAAATCCTAGTATCTGTATTTATTCCTAATATGATGCAACGTTTATCACACACATTTATCTAATTCCACTGTCAAAATCAAAATCATCTGATTTTACATATCAAAGGTATAAAGGAATTTGTTTAAATAAATATAAACAAATGCTTAAATTTCGTAGACCGTTTTTTGTTTCAAACCTAGTTTAGTTTAATATATTTATTTCTAATATCTATTATTTCTTGGTATCCCTTCCGCCCTGTATATTGTATAGCCGTCCGTCCGTCCCATCTCCTTTTGCCACCTATCTGTATCATAATATTTCTTTTTATTCTGGCCCAAAACACTCTAGAATTCCTTTATATTGGGGTATACCGTGGTCAAAAAACTTCAAGGCATGTTGCGAAAACAAATGAGCTTTTGTTTTCGAGTGGAAAAAGGGCCGCGCCCCAACGTTTTTCTCATCTTTCTCTTTATACCAAACCAACCCCCCTATATGGAATCTAACTTTTAACACGCCAAAGAGGATTTGTTATACTGGAGTTGTAAGGGATAGCTATAGCTTTTATCCCTTAATGTAAAGGGATAGTACTAGACCTCTGTCGTCACCAGACAAACATGCCCAGTCGAACTTCCTTCCAATTTAGGTATACTTAGCTACTATCATTGACTTATGATGAAACAGGCTAGCTAAAAGTCTGTATTTGCAAACCAAAAATGCCTTGGGGTTGAAAAGCATTTTAAAGTTTACCTATATAGAAAGTTTTTCAAACAGCACCCTTTTAAAAAGGAAAATTCGAACTAAAAGTTTTAACCGATGAACAACAACAACCCGCAGTCATTTTCAAAATATAGTTGGCAAATAACCCCGTAGGTTGTGGACCACTTAGTACCATCACAAGAGATAGACTGTGGACTCCCTTTTTAATGCAATTTTGGGCGTGCTAGGTTCTTCGCGTTTAACCCGCATTTACTTCAAACTTACCATAAGTAAAATAAAACCAATAAGAATGACAGTCACATTTTTCTCCTTGAAAAGAGTCTACTCTGGATCAGCACAAGTCGTGTTTTACTCTAAAAACACTAATTAACATAAATATTTGAAGGTACTTATTGTTGGTATGTAACTTATGAAGTTAGTCATAAGGGTGTCTGCTTACATTTTTGTCTAATAACTACAAATTGAAAGGTCCAAAAAGTTTTCGGAAATTTTGTGAAAATTGTATGAGGGAGAAACGAGGGTTATATTTTAAAGGGATAGTAATACATAAATCTAACACAAAATTGTTTAAAAACCCATTGTTTGACCTGACTTGAGTTACTACTACCACGAGCACCACTTTAAGGTTATATTCAAGTATTTAATAAATGGAGGCTTTTGTAGTTGTTTGACAGCAAACGTAGAAACCCACGATTTGTTTCTAAAAAATGTTTCAAACACACACCCTTCATTATATACCCTATAGCCGAAGTATACACTATATACTATACACTATACAGTTTTAAAATTCTCTTATAATCCCTTATAATCTTTCAAAACTGCAAGCAAAAAATTCAGTTTTTACCCCAAAAATAATACATGTACAGAATGGGTGCATTTTAACCTCTGACCCTTGCTTGAATCAGAACGTTTACTGTCGGTATTCACCTTTGAAAAATGATCCCAGTTGTTATCGAGAGGGTAGAAGCTATTCTTTATGTTGGAAGTACAATTTACCTGTTTCATCCCATTACCTGCTGAGTGTTTACCCTCTCTCTCCTGCGAATAAATATATCCTTGAAAACTGTATTTACCTCCTCCCTTTTTTCGAAGAATGCAAGTAACCCCTAGTTTCTTTCTAGAATCGCAATCATTGTTTCGTAGGCCTAATAATACCTTTTATTTATGGGCGTTTTTTAAGCTGTTTTTTGAGTTTTTACCTGATCTATATTTCCAGCTGCGAATTGGGAGTGGGAAACTTTGCAAAAATTTACAACGTGAGCTCAAATGGGCGTCATTTTGCAAAAAAAAAACAAAAAAAAAACCTTATTTTTATTTAAATTGGTGCCTCTCAGGTTCCGGTCAAGACTTAATCTTAAAAGGGAGCATAAAGGGGCTTGAACAATTTGATTTTAGTAATTAATTTTCAGAGTGAATAATATAGGTTCATAATTGTTTATGAAACTCATCAAAAACTTTGTATTTTGCAGCCTATATTAGGGCTAAAAGATCACTTTTAACGGATTTTCGCGCCAAATTGGACCCAAACTTTCTCTCTTATTGGATAAAATTTTAAACGAGGGAACGAAAAAAGAGGGATATAAAGTTTCAATAACAGACACGTGTTTTCGCTTAAGCCTTGGTTTTCAAAGTTCACGATCATATTAGGCTTAAATAACAATATCAGGATTTTTCGCGTCAAATCCGACAACCCAAATTTAACCCACCAATCGCAAAAAGGAATGCAAAAAAGCGGGAAACAAATAAGATTGGTTTAGGCCTCGGTTTTCAAAGGATGTGGAGCAAATGCTTTAATTTTAAGGAATCTTTATAAAATTCTATTAAGTCATTAAATGTATCAAATTTTCCAGATGTTACACTTTTAAAATTGAAGTTGTTTATCGAATTTATTTACTGGTGCGAGAAACTATTTACCACCGGGTCTGTTGAGTGTTTATCGCGAAGTATTCATTGAGGATCTTGACTTCTTGCAAAGTCAAGTATAAAATTAACTTTAACTCCCATTGGCGGTACACCACGAGAGGCTGATCACTCCCTCGTATTTCATACTAAGTAATATAAAATCAGCGCACATTGATCTTGGAGGCAGGCAGTGGTTAGCTCCTCAATAACTCTCTCTATATTTAAAAATTGCCTTCACAAACGAAGCATTTTTCAGGTGAGATTGGGTAGTAAATTTACAGACGAGATAGTTGAGATTCACTACCAAACTATTCTTAATTATTCTTCACTTTGAATTAAGCATTATCCCATCCTTTATTCCGCTTCATCCATCCTTTTTCTCTATCTTATAAAAACTTTCACTACAATCTTCGATACTCCTTGCCTTTTACAATTTTAAAACTGGCGCGTAAAATACTTCAAACCGCCATAGAGGCGCCATCTATCCGCGACTAACAACTAATAAATCAGGCGTGACTAACAGACAGACAAAAATTTGTTTCTAATTATAATTACGGTTACACAACAAGCGATGAAAACTAATTAAACATTTACTTACACTCAAGTCACGTGAAATTTCTTAATTGCAATAATAGGCAGTTGCGTCATAACCCTATCAAAGCAGACGATACTTCGCCACGCCCCCATCTTTGCAAACGATATATATTAAATTGAGCTATCTCATAAGCCTTAGTGTGACGTCACCAAAGCGGTACCAAACATGGCCGTCCACTGAAAGTTAAGCCTGTGACGAATACCTAGGCACTGACGTCACAACTGATATAGGCTAACCGAGACTAACTCTATTCCTTCAACATCTCATCTACTTCAAGGGTTAGAATTCTACTCTGACGTTTTATACCTTTACCCAGAATTCCTCGAAAAGTATAGGCAGACTCTTTGGAGTTTGGAAATAGTATTTCTAGTTGGTTTACTAAAATGGAGGTGAAAAGAGTGGGTTTTCTGTGACATTTTCTCGCTCCCCCTCTCTCTGTGTCCCTTTGCGCTTGGTGGAGGAGTAGATCACTTCTTTTCCCACGAGAATTCACCCAAAATGCTTCTCACCCGACTCCTAATTTCATGCTTCATCAAAATCGGCCCCGGAAAGTCAAACAGAATTTTTTTCCTTATATATTTATATATATTTAGAGCTATCTTTTGGTTTGGTGTGTTGGGGGTGTTTCGAGACCAGCAGTCTAGGGACGCGATGATATTTCCTAATAAAACGAGGTGCTAGAAATTAATGAGTTTTCTTTATATCAAAAAAGAATTTTACTTCTACCCTACCCCTTTTAAAATTTACCTCTTCCAAAGAGTTACAGAGGGACTTTTGGATATTCCCATTCTTTCAGAGGGGCCGCTAACTCCGAGGGGGTAGACACTTGAGAACTCAGGTGTACAATATGTCTTGAACTCAATGTACTGTCAAAGCTGAACTGTGAGTTCCGAAGGATTTGAACTCAATGCACTGTCTAAGCTGAACTCTTTTGAACTCATGCATGTGTACACATATCCAAAGCGTCTACCCCTTCGGCTAACTCCCGGCTAGTACTTTTGGAAACCCTTTAAGTTTCAGAGATGTTTGTTTTATGGAATAATTTTGAATTGACGCTGTATCAATTAGAATGTATTTAATTACAGTGTCTGTAATGATTGCCCATTCAAACTATAGACTAAAATCGCGTTGACTTTGAGCTTATGTAAACATATTTATATAAGTTTATAAGTGATATGTTCCTTCCATAAGTATGACTACCCTACCAATATTTCGTAATGCTACTGAGAGACTTACAGCTCGAGATAACTAGTTCGAGAACGACAAGCTAGCGAGAATTGATTGGCTACACTCGGTGGTTAATTTTGCAGGACCAAGTTCCATCTAGGCCCTATTTAGTCTGCATTACTAAGCCATAGATAGAAGCGCCTTACCATTTAAGTGAGAGAATGGAATGTTTAATGTTCGTAGAATGGACATCATAATTAGGATGGAACAATGCATTTCAAAAATTGTCAAGGAAAAAAAAATAACTGCAAAATTAAGGAAGAATTCTTTTTTGAAACGTAATAATGACCGCGCGTTAATGAGAAATAGGACACCATCAACACGACGGTACAACTATTTCCCCCAAAAATTTAAATGACTCCGAGAAAAAAAATTCATCTTTAGAAGTAAACCGTTAAAAATACTATGAAAGTTAACAGATATATTTCATTTCAAAATAATATAGTCTGGTGTGTTGTTTAACCGCGCTTCAGGGTTGCCAATAATTCCTGCAGGTTTGGAACTGAATTATCTCTGAATCGAACCGAATTCTACAAGCTTTTCAGTCTGTTATACGTAGCTTTTGAATCGCGTTCACAAATGACTATATTGGTTACTTTGAATGCAACCCCTCTTATCCGCCCCCCCCCATATCCCTACATTGAGCGGACGAAATTTACGTCAATTTATTAACTTCTGAAGTGACAATTGTTTTGGGAAGAAGCCTCAATAGCTATCTGAAAGTAGAAACTCTTTTAACCATTTCTCTAGTTTTTTTATCCCAATGTCCTAAAGGGGAAAACTTTACCGAAAATAAAAAAAAAGATAGTTGAACTAATGATTCAGGATTAAAAAGATTGTTAAAGAACTTGGAAACGAACGAGAATTCTACCAGGTTTTTTTTTCTTTTATTATTTTTTTCATTCTTCCCCTTGATTCGTAAGAAAGCATTAAGTTACGGATCAGATACTAAGAAAATTGGAGTAAAGGGGGAATTTTTTCTTTCTTTTCATTCGACTCATTGTTTTTGAAAGTTTAAAAAAAAGTAAGAAAGACAACGCAACATTGAGCATGAACAGCTAGGGTTCATTGAAGTATTGGTTAAGAGTAATAATAATTATAATAATTTATTCATAGACAATTTTCAAAGGTCCTGGGGAGTCAAATAGCGTCACGTGTTTGACCATGCGCCTTGTTGTCTTAATTAAGCTTTGATTTGATGTTTTTCTTATCAAAAATCAGATAAATTCATCGAAGTAATGGTTAAGAGTAATAATAATTATAATTTATTCAAAGACCCTTTTCTAAAGTACTGGGGCTCAAATAGCGTCACGTGTTTGACCATGCACCTTGTTGTCTTAATTAAGCTTTTTGATAAATGATTTTGATGTTTTTCTTAATCAAAAATTAGATAAAAGAATGTTATCCCCATTACGTTTTTATTAAGAGAAATTCAACCATAACTTCAAATAACTCTGGTGGTACGTGGTGGTAAAGATATCTCGTACTGTCTTTTAAAATTAGGGTAAAAACCGCAGTACCGGTATGCTAATTCGCCCCCCGTGTTTTGGTTCACATCGGTAATAACGCATACTACCGGTGGTCCATATTTACGCACTCTCCCACAACTATCAAATATTTATTTTTTTGACATTTTTATATGAAATTAAACTAGGGTAGGATGACGTCACAGCACCCTGTACGCAGTTTACTTTCGTAATATATATAATCAAATAATTAGGCCGTAATTAATATTAATTAAGCAAATATAAACAACAACAACTTAACGTGCATCCCTTTGTTAATGGTTGATTTCATACAGCAGAGAGAAAATGATTTTCTTACCTGCAAAATAGAAAAATGTGAGAAAACATATTAATTATTAAATTTACCAGTTAAAATTGTAAGCTTATTGCATTAGTAACTCTAATATTAAACTACCAGCAAAATATAACTTAAATTATATAAAGTATTAATGCGAGAGTTTTAAATATCAACACCAAAATTCGCATTAAAAATTAATTTGAAAAATAAATCTAAAGAGGTGCCATTGTAATAAAATATTTATGCTTCGAAATTTAAAATATCTATGCTTTAAAATTTAAAATGTTTATGCTTTAAATTATAAAATGTTTGTTGTTTAAAATTTAAAATGTTTACTGGTTTTAAAAGTAAAGTTCTATTAAATTTTTAAAACGCTAGTAACTTTTAAAATATATAAATTTAATTAAAATTAACAAAGGCTTAATGTTTATCAGTGTAAATCGATTAGAAAATGGTTTCTTGGACATTTCATTATGCCTTTAACGGTTAACAAAGCAATGGTATTGTTCATAAAACGGATATATGCGTTAGATTATTTTTTTCCCATCCTAAAAACCCCAAAAAAACAAAACCAAACGGACAATTCCTAAAAAAATGCCTAATTTTTCTGAATATAAAACGTTAAAATTCCCTTAAAATGTCCTTCCTCCCAAACCCAAACTAAACCGGACCGGAAGTACTTTTTTTAATTTATTTTCGTGACAAACGCGACTGTAGTGACGCGCCGGAAGTACGTTGTAACCGTCCTCGTGGAACGACCATGGTCGAGGATGTTTTGTAGTTCTTATCTTAAATGATGAAGGAAGTGTCAAATAGCCTTTAATAGTACTGTCAAGTAACGTTGTTTAGGTATATATTTCTGCATTAGAGAACCCCCCGCACGAGGGGCTAATCACTATCAAAGTTCCTGTACACCGATTAGCACTGTTAATGTTAAGGGCAGGGCTTTTAAAAAATCCACGTATCAATTTAGGACAGTATGTACAGCTGTGTACACCGATTACACTGAGTGAGCTGCCCCTTGTTCTGGATGCGGTCACGTGTGGACGGAGGGACGGACGTCCCTTGTTGCACGTGCAATTCAAATCGGCGACACAAATGATTGTTTGTTATTATTAACAAACGGAATTCATTTTATTAGATTTTATCGGGATGTTGGGGGAGCAAAATAAAAAAAAAATGGAAGAATTATTTTTAGTAATGAAACATCTGCATGCAGTCTTGTATTGTAAATGCCGCCGTATTTATCAACAAAGCGGAACAAATACTTAATTAACTACCCTTAATTATTACTTAACCGCTTTTTTAAAAAAAAATTGCTGTTATCATTTGTACACTACTTCTGCGTCAAAGTACAACTAAACATCTTTCGGTAAATTTTCTTTATAACATAATAAATTTAATTTAGTTTGAAAAGGTCAGATTACCCCCGTCACTTATGATCAGTTCAAAATGGAAAGAAAAAGAATTTATGTAACGAAAGATGTTTGATAGAAAAAATTGATACCTGATCGTCGTCATACCTCTAGGCAATTTTTATTTTATTTTTTTTTTTAATTTTTGAAAAATATAAAAATCTATGAAACTTAATCTCCAGTAGAAATCCTCGTGAGAATAATTTTAAAGTGGCATTTTTATTTTTCAAACCCCCAAGATGGCCGCCGATAAAGTAAAAACTTAAAACTCAAGAGCTATAATTAAAAATAACCGCCCGTCCATCTTAATTTTTTTCTTCTCGAGTTTGTTTTATCCACTATGGTTAGCCAGGCAATATTTTCTTAACCCAAATTTTGTTCCGTCGTTGTTATATATATAAAAATGCCATTTTCAAACTTTTTGGACATTTTTCTCGGACGGTTTCTTTTTAAGACATTTGAGAAGGCGCCAATTCTACTGCGCCATCTTCCCCCCCCCCCAATCCCTCCTCTTGAGCTTCTTTTGCTCAAAATCTTTCCAGAAGTGTATTACATGAAGTGATCTAACATCTTTTGAAATAATTTTTATTTATTTTTTATGCTTTGTCGGGTTAAAGTCTTGCTCCCTTTGAATCTCCCTGTCACAATGAAATCCTTTAGCTCTGTTGGTGTCCACCGATCCTGGCATAAGATAAATACTTCGTGTAACACGCTTCTGGACATACATTCTTTAGACATGTATCTGCCAGCCAGCAGTTTCTCCTCATCCTCAAGCAAGGCCCACCACCAATTTTTGACAGCGTTAGTCCTCTACATACAGTACAACCAAGGGAGGAACTGAAATCTGATTTTATACCCCAAAAATCCAGGGACTCGGAGAAATATTTGTCGGCCCTAAGGTTAAAATTTCCATCCCTAAATTCCATAAACGAGAAAATGTCATGTTTAATTTTAAAATACAAATTCAACGTATGTAATATTTATTATTTATTTATTTGCAATCAACTAAATCCCATAATTTCGCGCATGCGTATTGGATAAAATATTTAAACATTGGCACGAGTTCTTTCTCACGTGATATTAGGTCTAAAGTGCGCGCAATTCAAAATTGAAACCGAGGCTTAATGAAGCGTACACACGTGGTAATTTTCAAGGCGCGCGAAATTTAGAAAATTGACAACTAGGCTTAGGCCTAGTTTATTTAGTTTTGGTTTTAGTTTGTTTGGTAATCTTTAACCAGATAACTGAAATTTACTGACCTTAACCTAAATTTTGGTTTTTTTTTTTAAAAACTCTCTCTATTTTGTAATATAAGACTTTACGTCTCTTCCCGTTGGATTTACTGACTGGTTATAGAAAACTTTCTTACTACTTTATAATACCCAGAGCTAGAACATAAATTTGCTTCCAAATCCAAACACCATGGATTTGTAAGGTCTATAAAATATAACGTCACTACACCGCCGAGATTTTATAAGCAATGAAAAAATAATATATAACGTGAAGTAAAAGGGTTTTTTTGCAAATATGAGTTTAAAGAATAAACCCATGAATATTATCATTTATAACTTTCATTTTTTTTTTTTTGAAACCGAGTCTCGAAGTTCCGGTCCTTCGTTTGCCACTAGATGTCACTCCCATAGTCAAGGGGATGCGAGGGTCAGCTAAGGTCAGAAAAGGCTAGTTTTAGTTCCTGCATTTGACAAGGTCAATTGAAATACCAGAAACAATACATATTTTTGGTGATATTATCAAAATTCGGGTCTCTAAGTCCTGTGCTTTAGTTTATAAAAATGCCACTAGATGCCACTCCCATAGACAAGGGGATGTGAGGGTCAGCTAAGGTCACCAAAGGCTAGTTTTAGCTTCAGCGTTTGATAAAGTAAATTCAAATACCAGAAACAATACATATTTTTGGTGATATTATCACAATTCATGATGGTAGTATAACCCCAAGAATTTATAGGCTGTGATACATTTTCAAATAGAAATTCTGGCCGAATAGATTGAATAGCCTTAAAAAATCTTCTTTATTTTTACTAGACGGTTTGGATCATATACGTAATCATAGTTAAGCCAATAAGCCGCTTTCATATTGTAAAATACGAGAAAATGTTTCTTGCTTTTTTCGGTTACTTTGAGCTAACTTAAGCGTGTAAAATTGGATCTGAAAATGAGTTTATCAAAAAAAGGAGCTACTGCTAGCTTTTAAAGACGTTTTCCCCCGGTTATTTAGTAAGAGATCAGTAGAGTAGCAAGAGTAAATAAACTAGGAGTAAGAAACTTCCTAACTACACAATTTATTATTCCTATTGGATCCGTATGTATTCCTTATATTTGGTAATGTTTACACTTTCTGACTGCAATAACTTTCTCCTAAACCGAAAATCAAACTTGCACTATGATGATTGAGAAAATATTATATTTCGTTATTATATATATAACAGTACAGTTCAGTTTGGGCGATGTTTACCTTAGAACTCTTTATTAATACAAACGAAAACCTGGATAAATATAGACTTCATCAACTATCGATTATTAGGACCCTGCCATTTTTTTTTTTTACTATCCCTTGCCTTTTCTCGGAAATCCTCCCTAATTTGGGCAATTAATCGAGAGGACCCATGCTAGTTACCCACGTCTCACGAAACCCCCCCCCCCAAAAAACTGAACATATAGGAAAGAATTCTAGAGAAACAAGTTGGGTAAGTGTAATATAAGGGGCTAGCAGGTTATCGTAATAACGGGAACTTGGGGAATTACAAAGCGTCTTCGGTGGTAGCAGACGATTTTATAATTTCTTTCTATAGATCTTTTTAAAAAGGTCTATTTTACTTAACGACTTTGGAAAAAGGGTCTATTTTTGTATAATATATTTAAAATATCTAAATGCAACATCCTAATTTCGAACCATTTTAATGGGGGTACCATTTTCATCTTATGTCCCTCAATAATGAAAAGTGAACTAATTGCTTGCACCCTCTACTTGCTCTGAGAGATTATTATTTTTTATAGCAGTTAGCTTTCCCTAGCCTAGCTGCCATTGGATAAAAAATAGAACTCTCGTATGTCGTACGCGCTATAGTAGTTGAGCGGATTGGACTGAAAAAAAATTTCATTTTACCATTTCAATAAATTAATGGGATTATTTTGGTTTACTGAAAAATAAATAAATAAAAAATAAAATAGATTTAATTGAAATATTTCGGTCAGACCAAGCGACTCAAATACTATAATGTCTTTCGATGCGGAAATCGAGATTTAATTTCCTAATTGTTAAACGAATCGAGAAATAGGAGTAAAAATTATTTTTATTATTTTTTTTTTAGTCACCGCGAGCTATTATGAGAAAATGAATTTATCACTTGTAGATGCATATTATTTTTTATTTTATTAATTTAATTTCCTTTTAGTAACTGTATCTCTTTAATAACAAAAATTCTTTGAGTTTTTGTGATAATCTCCTCTCTCTCTCTTGGAATTATTTATGAAAGATTTGGCTGGCGAAAGGAAATGAGACTACTTCTAACTAAATTAGGCTTAATATTTATTTTTGGATTATTTCTTCTTTTAGGCACGTATCCCTTGAAATATAATTAAATTACTTCGTAAGAATTTCTTGAAATATATTTGCAAATGAAATTTATCTGCACATTTATATCTTTTTTTTTTGCTTTATTTTTATTCAATTCAATTCAGTTTTTGTCTTAAAAAAATATCAGAAAAAAAATAGGTATGATTATTATCGCATTTTCGTCTATTTATCACGTGACTAAGCTAGTATAATATATTTCCACCGAGAGATGGCTGCACTGAATGATGCCCAATAGGGAGCTAACAACTGGCTAGGGGGAAGAAATAGTCTGACGTCATGCAGCCCCCCTCTGGTTGGCATTTTTGCGCGTGAAATACTGTTTCCAACCGTTAGGGGGGATGAAACTCCAGTAAGAGATAGAAGGGTGTGACGTTTCAGGGTCAGAACTGTTAGCTCCCTATCTTTACAAAAAAAAGCATATGCCACTTCGACTCCAGTATCAAACCTACTCAAGATTAAGAAGTGTAGTCCATGTTTTCTCTGCATGCCATTTCAAAACATTTATCTATACGCTTTTCTACGAATATTTGCACTAAATATGTTAATAAAGCCATGTTATACAGCCTTTTTGCATCAAAGCAAATATAGTCCATTTGTGCATTATCAGCTTAAAATGATATTAAAAGCGTATATCCTATTTTGACTAAATTCCAGACTAGAAAACACAAATTTTTCGTCTGCGACATATAAAAGTATTTACGAAATATCGTCTAGCCAACAAAATAAAAATTTAAAATGTAATGCAATGCGACAGTACTATTCAGGTTTCAATTTAATAAAATCCCGGAAGATCGAGTTATATTCGAGGGGACAGTCACTCAATTTAATCTATGTACACTCTGTACTTGTACTAAAAGGGGTTTACAGGGAAAATAAGTGATTATCCCCTCGGTTGGTTTATATATTGCAATGCGAAAGAGGGTTACTTGATATTTGAACCCATATTTGCATCTCGAGCTAAATTCTACAGTCTAAAGTTGAAAAGGAGGAGGGGGGGGGGGGTAAAATAGTCTGTTGTTTGACCACTATGTTGTCCTGTTGTTTGACCACGTTGTTGTTGTTGTTGTCTTAAGACGGGTATGTAGACAATTAACAAAGTCGTAAATTAAGATATGACTTCCATTTGGATAGATTAAAAATAGTTCAATTTCATAGTTGCATAATTAAACTTAGCAATCCACCAAATTTAAAACCTTTCTTGCAAATTTAAGCTTAATTTTTTGACACCAGCTATTAGGGGCAGGTTACCATGCCATCCTTGGGCTAAAGAGTGGGGGGGGGGGTATGGTAGCTCTTAACGAGCTGGGCAGTCCATTTTGATTAAGGCAACGAGCCACGTAGTTAATTTCGAGGGAAGCCTTTGTCCAAGACCATCTTTCTCTCTCTCTCTCTACCCCAGAGTTAGGGTGGTTTTATTTCAGCCAAGGCTTAGAGCATCAGGCTCGTGTCTGGCCCTATCAAGCCATCAAAGTGTAACAGGGACAATTATATCAATTAATTTCTCGTTAGAAACGCACTCTTTAATCATGGGAGCGCCTTTTTTCATCCTCATCTTTATTAAATAGACTGCAACTGTGATGCGATGTGAGAAACCTGGTGCTAGCGTTACCGGTAACCTTTGGGGATGAATATGGAATGTTTGCAAATATTGGGACGTGTTAATTTTTAATTGAAAGTGTGACTTAAGTAATGAATACTAGTCATAGGCGAGTACTTAATTGGACAAACCGAAAATCTAATATCATTTACCATTACCGTTATCTAGTCCAACAGACTGAATATTTTCGTCTTTGGAGTATTTTAATAAAATAAGTGGTAATATTAAAGTAGAGTCAAGAAGTGATATCTAGTTTATTATGGAGAAGGTGTAAGATGCCTAAGTATTCGCGCCGGCAATAGTCCCAGTCCCCCTTTCTAAATACAAGGGGGGGGGACGTAAAAGGAGGCCGGGCTATTTCGTTACCTCTCCTCAGTCGGAAAATACAAGTAATTTTCCGGTCATTCGCGTCGCGCTGACGTGAGTTTTCAAGAACCAATGAGATGCTGCTGGTTGTAATTTAGAGGCGGCGGGGATTAACTTCGGACCTATACGTTTGTTTGGACTGGAGATAAAGCTAGAAATGTGCAGGCGAATTTATACCTTCTCCCTAGTAAACTAGATATCACTTCTTGGGTTGGTCTCAGCTTAGTTTGAGATAGATCAAGACTTGAGGAGCTCGGTTAAAGGTGTAGGTAATAATAATTTAAAGGTTTTTATTGACGTCGCCAATCAATACCTGTTCTTTTATTCTAAATACTTAAATCAATTTGGCCTTCGTTTTTAATATACGCAACTTTCTAGTCCCATTATTAGATAGAGTATCCTTGTAAATATCACTCTGTAATCCAGTGACATAAATGAGTATGGGTGTTTAGGGGTTGGTGGGTGGGTCCTTTTAAGAAACCCCGGAGACAGAATTACACGCGTTATTTAGCATCAACGGTGGCCCGGGCACCTTTGGTAAACTTTTAATGACAAAGTTGAATGAGAGAGACAGGAGAGAGCGAGAGGAAAAGAAGAGTTAGGAAAGACAAAACCCCAAAGACCAACCCCAAAAGACAAGTGCTAAGCCTTGTGTACTGCAAGGGCCTAGCTGCCTCGTTAAAATCTTCCTTGTTTTCTACGCATATAAACGAAGTGCTACGCTTGCGACAGGAGCACAAGTTCATTTTAGTTGAAGTTACAGAGATCTGTTGAGTTTTTCTTAAGCTGGAAGCTATAGAGGAGGGTTGATGTAGGTAGTAAACTGGGAATACACTAAAAAATTAAACCTCCTTAGTGTACAGAGTGATAAGTATGCCATAAATTAAACTTCCAAACTTAGAATAAGTTGGGGGTTGTTGAGTTATGAAGTCGACACATTTACTAATTTCTAAGTTTATTTAAGTTACATTAAATACATGATAAGATAATATCTAGTCAGCCTTATCGGCTCACGCGTCGTAGTACTCTGCCCCGTTATTATCGCAGTGGGTTCTATTTATAGGTCGTTATCGGCATATGGGTTAAAGTTCACTATATTAGAATACATAGTCACATACTAGGAATACTTATCCCCCAACAGGGGTCTACAATATTTAGTTCCCAAACGTTTGTTGGCTCCTAAAACAATTAGGTAATAGTCACACCTGTGTAGTAAGCGTTTAATTTAATTTGTGACATCATCAGAAACAACCTGTGGAGTTATTAATTTATTTCTATTTGCCAGTATATTTTTTCACCTCTGAAAATTTTTGTCATTAACACTCTTTCGCGATACTTTTGGGGATAACGAAGCGCATGATAAAATAAAAAAAATTTGGATTGTATAATTTAATCCAGCGCGTGGTTAGATTCACGAGCTAAAAAGCTCGGATGAGTCTTTTGGGTCCCGGGACAACACGCCACGAGAAGAAGAAGCCCTCTTCTCTCTCTCTCTCCCTTCAAACGACCAAGCGAGCTTGACGTATTCAGCTACTGTATTTGACTTGCAAATTTGAGATTGTATACACCACTACCATCGTTGAGAGAGGGCCCGAACGATGGCCCGAGTAGAATCAAGAGAGAAGGTATAAAACTGCCTGATCTAACTAAGGGTACTAGGCTAAAACAGCATTTGAGAGACCAACACTTATTTGTCTTGACAATTGACCCTCAAGGTCAATTTAACTGTTTCTGAACTGGAAAATTGACTAAGGAAAGAGTCTTGGTTGTGTTGTTGACGGAGTTCAGCAAGGAAAACCGTGATCCACGTACTTTTACCTAACCAATATCTTTGGTATGTGCACTGAACGCTTCTGCTGCATGACATGGGCAATGGACAAAAACGTAAACCCATGAAGTGGTCGGAAGCCTTCAGTTAAATCTAGTCAATTGCTGCCCGAACAATTTCAGCAATTACCTATCGCTCGCACGCTGTTTTTCATCTACGACCTTTTAGTTAGAGTAGACAGTTGAAACCCAAGGGAAAAGTGCTGAAAATTATCCTATCCCACTTTCCACTTAGTAGCTTTCTAGCTGGACTCGTGAAATACTGGTGGAGGGAGGACGAAGGGGGGACATGACGGCTAGCGTAGATAAGCCACCGACAGGTTTAAACATCAGATGTCGCTTTAGTATAGGAAAAAAAAAAGCGTCACAGGAAAGTTTGAAGGATGGAAAAGATAAACGGGGGAGCTACAGATATGGACGGGGGGATGAGGGGGCTATACCGACGGAAGGGGCGCTTGCTTTCTCACTGCTACTGCCTTTTTAACTGTTTGGGGTCCGGAGAAGCGAGAAGAATGGACTTGGGGAGTCCTTGGTCATCTATCTCGTATGCAAATGTTGATGACGGCAACGTCGTCGTTCCTTGCTTTTCAACAATTTTTTTTCTTCTTACTATCCCAAAGCGTGGTGGTATCGTTACCAGAGATGGTAGGTATTAAAACCGTCCTCAGGACACTGCGCGGGTATCTTTGTGATCAATTGCTACCAGAGGTGTAGATGATTTTAAAAATTACTTTCAGACACGTCAGATAATCGTGATTTTTTTCTTGTTACTTAAAATCTGTTATCTCAATTTATCGGATGCATAGAATACTTCGAATTCATTTGGTACAAACTGTGATGACGTATTGTCCCCATGTACTTCTTATTTTATGTCCCACTGATAGAGATAGACTGATGGGCCGCACGCACATTTTATCCGAACCAACTTTTCCAAATGCGAGAATAAACGGTCGGGACATTACCTACCTCAGTCCACGAAACGAGCGCTAACGTCATTACGACTTGAAATCGTACGGACCAGACGCGAATTGCGTCATAGACAGAAGTCTATTACACGAAGTACGCGCACCATTCTGGAGGTGGGTTAGAGTCGGTATGCCTTCTGTTTCCGTCCCAATCCGCCACCAGGAGACGCGTGCCCCCTTTACCCTTATAAAGGATGCTTATGCGTAATGATACACTTCGGGTAATTCGCTTCTGATTCCAGTTAACGGTTTATATATGCGCAAATTGTCAAATATACAAATTGAATAGACCGTCGACCGTAAAGAGAATGTGCAGCCAGGGAAACATTTGTATATACCGGGATTCTGATTCCCCGTTATGATGTAAATGCTAAAGAGGGAAACGAGCCATTGGGGGATTTAAAGGTATACTTAAACGTACTCCCAATATATTTTTAATTGCCAATTAAAGACAAATAAAAATAACAGCGTAGGCGAATTGTTATTTATTTATTTACTATCGTGTATTACGTTTTGAACAAAATTTAGATATTTATCTATTTAAGTATCCCTTTGACGGTAATATCTGTTAATTTGTATGCATATCACGTTGGGAAATCGTTTAAATTAATCGGCTGTAAGAGATGTGCCGAAATTCTCTAATGAAATTATGCCCCAGTATAAATGTGTTCGTTGGCATACTTAATGAATTGCTCCTAATGGATGCTGCGACGTTTTCTCAAGTGAGATAATGGAACGGTTTTGTTTTCTACCAAGGCCAAGGCCTAATTTTGAAGTATGGACGATTTCAAACGCTAGAGTTGTTTTATGTTAAATTTAGGATATAACGGGAGTTCATTTTTATAACCGTAAATATTTAGAAACAAATTATAATCATAGCCCTATGATCTTTCCATAAGTATGGGGTCTTGCAGTATAGGCTTAGTTCCATGCGAGAATGAAAATGAGACTACAGCGCCATCTATCTTTATTTAAAAAATTCTTAACTTCAAACCTGAAAAGATAGAGGCATAACATAACCTACTGTGATTCATTTCTTGATCGAGTCGGGTAGGGTTTAGAGTCAAGAGATTACAGAAGGCAATGCTAATATATTTTAAAACAAATTCGTCACCAGGTGGCGTCCCTCTACTAACTCGTATTAAAGCAAGTACTCTTCCTACTTCAAGATATCAACTTCTGGTAAAGGGTTATACCATTTAGGATTCTTTTGAGGAGAGAGCTCTGTCGATTTTAAAGTCGCAGGCCATGCCTCTCTCTCTCTACCACCACGAACCAAGTCAACCTTTCATTAAGGATTCATTTTATCAATTAGGAAGTTTTGAATTCTCTTTTCTCTCAAGGGAGAGAGAGAGAGATCTTAGGGATTTTGACTTGAAAGGTGTGAGAGAATTTTACTTTATTCTGTCGGTTTTCAAATTAAAAGGAGAGTTCGGCTTTGGTTTGGAAAATCTCGTTAAATTGCCTTCATTTTAAATGCAGTAGTTGACATTACCAGCTAAATGCTTAAGGCTTTTAGTTATTGACCCGGATTTATTCATAGATATCAGAAATATACTTATCCGATGTCTGTCTGTCTGTCTTTTAGTAACGTTTATTTTCTATAAACTAAATTATACCTTTTTATTTTTTACAAATTTAAATTTCAATAAAACCAAACGTTGATTACTTAATTATGAATAAATTATAAAACGTCGAAATGTCATCGAAGCCAATACAACCCTTAAATGTAACTAAGGCTTAGCAGCCTCGGGGCAATCACCTCCACTAATTAAACTAGATAGCTTTTCCAACTTTCTTTTTATTCAATTTAATTTGAGTATTTAATTAAAATTATTTAAAGGCAATCGCTTCTTAACCTCGAAGTTAAGTAATACGAATAAAAAAAAATTTATATTTTTATATCTCGATAATTGCTTCAGACACCAATTAGCATATCTTAAGACAGACTTAAGAAATCGCTACATATCTTTATCCCCTGTTTTTTTCGGTGCCAATTAAAATAGGGCGATATTTTCGTTAATTTGAGACAGTCTTAATTAAAAAAAATTGGTAATAAAGATAGTGTTTAGATTGTCTTTAATCTCTTTACGAACTCATTATTTGAGTGAATAGTATCTGAAATATTTCCTAATTAGAAGAAACCTTAAGGCCTTTTTTAATGATCTTTGCCACGCAAGGTCGTTTAAAGTTAACTTTTAATTAAAATATATTTAAATTTTTATTATAAAATAAAGAAAAATAAATATGTTAATATAAGAAAGTTAGAGATAATAATATTAATTAATTTATTTTTTAACCAATTTAACGAATTTATAAAATGTTTTCTATTTTTTTAAGTCTACTTTTTCCTGCTGTTGTAGTTGTAGTCAGAATATTTAAATTTTAACTTCTTAAACTTAGCCATGAATTTCTCTCAGCTATTATTGACTAATTCAAACAAGACTTAAAAGTTTCCCAAAACCGAAGAAACGTCTGATTTAAGTATAATTATAAAATGTTTTAAAAGAAAAACCCCTTAAAGATTTTAATTTAATGACATTTGCCACGAATGTCCTATACTAAATAAATTATAAAATTCTTGTCCCATGTCCGAGGTGTCGGACACTTACCTATAAACAAAAGGGAGAAATATGAAAGGTTTTAGAGGTAACCGAAACTCAACGCCTATCATGAACAAAGAAATTTTCATATTTGGGTTTCTTTAAAAAACTTTTTTATTTTTAAATTAAACGAAGTGGGCTACCCCTCGCTGTTTTAACGGATAGTGGTCATGAAGGGGTCATCAAAATTCACGACTCCGGACAGGACGTCGCTGTACTTCTCCGGGTTTTAACGATTTTAGTGTAGCTAAAGCGGAGATCGTAAAAGAACCAGTTCTATGCATGCATATACAGTTTCACCCAAAAATATATTGGACCTTAAGGAATGGACCAGCGCTTCAATGGTATGCATGGTCGTTTGAAGTAAAATTTTTAAAAGGCCCATCTGAATTTTTGTACCATAAATCTTAAGTTTTTGGAGACCAAAACTCTCTCTTTCTCTCGCTCTACAATGGGCCTAACTCTAAACTGGTTAAAGTGGAAGTGAAAGCAAATAGAAATCACTCTAGATAAGGTAGCCCTTGGCACTGGGGAGGTTAATGAAAATCTTTAATTATTTTTAGTTCATTCCCCAACCCTGCTCAAAGTCTTGCAGTGTCAATACTACAGTCCTTAAAATATTTGCCATGTAGCAGACGACTTTTCGATAAAACCTTAAAATATTTCCCATGCAGCAGACAACTTTTCGATAAACCCGTAGCAGACGACTTTTCGATAAAACCCTAAAATATTTCCCATGTAGCAGACGACTTTTCATCATTGCATTTCTACTTTAAATTCTATAATACAGAAATATATGGCGGAGTAAGAGAAGCCTTAATTTGCCATCTCATTCCGACAAAAGGATCTATTCTTGAATGAGGGAGAGGGGGGGGGGGTTAAAGGTCACCGTGAAAAAGTCAGAGGTGGTGGTGGTGGCGGTGGAATAATCAACTTTGGCCGCTAATTAGCCACCGTAAAGAATTCTAATAGCTGTGGCCGACAGGCAAACTCGAGCCCTGGAGCTGTAAAGCCTATAACCAACTTTTCTCTTTCTCTCTCTCACTCTCAATCCCCTTCCCTTAATCAAGCTTAATTATTGAGCTCCGTAGAAGGCCATTTCATTTGCCACCATTAAATACCCCCCAAAAAGCTAAGCCTTTGCCGCTCTTCTTTTATAATAGCTTTCACGGAGAAAATAAGGGTGCCTATATTAAAAGAAGAACGAAAAGAAAGAGATAGAGTGTAGTCCCGTCTAATTGTGGTATTAAAAAATATCTAGCGATGAATTTATGTAGCAGGTAATAATGTTACTTTATTTATACCAAGAAGTGATATTTAGTTTATTAGGGAGAAGGTATAAATTCGCACCACATTTATAATCTAGCTTTATCTCCAGTCCAAACAAACGTAGCCTGTCCTGAGTTAATCCCCGCCTCTAAATTGCAAGCAGCCAGCATCTCATTGGTTCTTGAAACTCACGTCACGTTTACGTCGTATTTTCCGACTGAGGAGAGGCAGCGAAATAGCCCGGCCTTCTTTTACGTCCCCCCCCTTGTATTTTGAAAGGGGGACTGGGACTATGGCTGCTCGCGAATACTTAGGCATCTTATACCGTCTCCCTAATAAACTAGATATCATTTCTTGTTTTATTTTTAAATAACTTTGAAGCGTCATGATAATTAGGCTTTAAAAAAACGTAGGTACAGAGAAATAACTTAGGGATATGATACCCCAAATTATCCTCTACGCAATGCAATGCAATGATACTAAAATCGTAATCCTACATTAACAAGAACCCAAATAAAATAAACTCCACTTCATTAAAACATTAACATTATCCACTGCTCGCCTGTAATAGATTCCACCTTCCACATAAGCTTACTTCATTAAAAAATCGGGAATATCAATTTGAACCTGACACAACTTTCTATGAATGACAAAGTTCCCATGGCCTTTGTCTTTGCTAACAACTTGTTAAATTGCCATGGGTCAGGGGGAATTAAAGGTTGGAACCTCTAATAGATATTTTTTTTTCTTTTTTTAAAACTGGCCCAACCCGTAAAGTACTGCGGGAAATTATCGGTATTTTTCTTTCCCAGGCTTCTAAAAAGCGAGAGACATCAATTGAAAGAATTATAAATTAAACTAATAACTAGAAAAACCAGGCCCATATTTTCTGGTTTTTTATTTTAGGTTCTGTTCTAGAGTAGAACTTCTGTTAATTGTCAACCTAAATCTTCTCTTTCGAGCAATTTGGTTTCAAATGAAAAAAAGGAGAGGTATATATCTCGTGGCTATGGGCCCCCTTAAAATTTATATGGGTGCTATTTAAAGGGATACTTCAAGCTAGAATTTTTTTATATTATTTTTAACACAAAGAGCGTATGAAATAATGAATATCATCAATTGAAATCATGTTTCAATCTACAATATTTAAAGAGATACGAGTACAATTAAGTTTCCGCGTTAGGACGGTATGTGAACCACAAAGACAAAACAGAAGGCCTTTAGTGCAGGACTGATAACTTCGAAGCCCTTTATAACGTCTTTGTGACCACATACCGTCCTCCTATCAATGTTCCTACTTATCCGCATATCAAGCAGACGACACTATCCCATCCCTCTTTAAAAAGGGTCTATTATATAAGATTTAAAACTTGAACCAATTGCCTTGGGATGAGAACCACAAAGACAAAACAGAAGGCCTTTGGTGCAGGACTGATAACTTCGAAGCCCTTTCAAACGTCTTTGCGACCACATACCGTCGTCCTATCAATGTTCCTACTTATCCGTATATCAAGCAGACGACGCTACCCTCTAAGGGTCTATTATCTAAGATTTAAACCTTGAACCAGTTAGTTGCCTTGGGATGACGCAATACAATTTTGGGCGCCAAATTAACATTTTATAATTGCGCCCTTTCCTTTTTGTCAAGGAATAAGTGTGCCAGGGAAAGCAATGAATCCCATCCATCTTCCGGAAGTTCGGTGATTGGTCGAAAATAGTAGCAGACCACACCGTCCGTCCGTTCGTATCTTTGACGTTAAAAGTTTTAATCCTGGCCATGGGCTCTCGTAAAGTACCTAGGGGTTAGTACTTTTATCCTTGTTCCGATCAAATACAATAAATAAGCTAGCACCTCCTAACAGCTATCTACGCTGCAGCTTCTCTGAAAACTCCTCCCGAGATCTATCCAGGATTTCCAGGCGGTTAGGGTGAGAGAAACGATGGCATTTTGTCAGTGTCTTCTTTAATGGAATGGTCCATACGTCACTGGACCCCAAAATAAACCTTATCTCCCTTTTGTACCTCTATTTATCGCTCTCGCCCTATATTCCAAGGACTGTTGCGATATCAGTTGGTAATTTGAAGGAATACCCTTGATTGCAAGTTGCAGTTATTAATAAATACATCTATGCAAGCCACAAGACTGTGTTGCCCAACTTAGCCATGCGCAAGTCTCTAATTTCATTGCTGTTATTGCATCCCGTTATAAATTATTGTATTGTAAGCGCTAATAGATCTTCCTTCTGTGCCTCGGGAGAAATGGTGCTGTCTGTGATGGTATTTCATCCACTGCATCTTAACATCTTAATGATGACAGTCATCTTTTACCTGGAGAACCAATTGGTTCAGCTGTCCTTGTCGGTATAGACAACATTCCTGAGGGTTCGAAAATTACTTCTAGTTTTTTCTTGCTGATGCCGGGGTCGTTTGTTTTTGGCGGGAAATTTCTTGCTTTCTTCATGATGAGAGAGAGAGGGCTTTGAGGGTAGCCCCCGTATCTTCTTTTTTTTTGGCAGACCTGTCTTAGAGAATTTGGGATCCGCCCTTCAAGCAGATGTCCTATTGGACATCATTGTATAATAACATAAGTGAAGTAATTACGGCTAAGTTTGCTTGTATCTTAGCCGAACAGTCAGTCGTGTCCGATATTATATGTTGTATAGTCTGCGACTACGAACTTTCTTGTGACGTCACACCCTCCTATCTCTTACCTTGGTTTTTGGCGACCATTTTGGAAGTTGTCAGCTCAGGCCATACAATTTAGAATACCATTGCTGACGTCAAGTCCCCGTAGCTCCTCCCTCTCAGTACCGCTCTATTTTTGTATTGTAAGCGTTTGCCCATAGTTTTCCCATCACATATAGGAAATATTTATATAAGTTTTAGTGGTTGTAAACGTTAATTGCCTTTCCGGATGACTCGAGTCCATTTGTTCTGGACTTAGAGGAGCATTATTAACATATGATAACAAACTTGCCATATATTAGCGGTATCTGGGGCCAACAACATGCGCATTTTTTTTTTGTTTCATAAGAAAGGCAGAAGAATAAAAAAATCTTGTTCTTTCGAAGATGGAGACAAGAGAAATTATTTCGCTTCCCCGCTGTTCTATTCAGCGTCGTTTTCTTTAATATCCTATTCTGCCTCGTTGTGTTTTTTTTTTTCTTTTCGTGAAATGAACTTATTATTGCGATGGAGTCTGGGCCCTCGCCATTATTTCTTGATTGCTGCTCCGATCTTAACATGTATCTATCTCTCTATGCCCCCTTAAATACCGGACCCCGCAATATACCTTCCTAGACGTCCTTTCAAAGGGAAGACGACACAATGCTTCTGAATTATTGTAATGACTAAGGCGTCGTAGTTCCTGTACTTGAAGATAGGTATCATGGTCGTGGAACAGTTCTGAAGTTGTATCCGTTTTGCCAAATTAATGAGAGCACATTTTAATCAGCGTCTGAACTTGTACCTGATCAACCAATCAGGGCTTGTACTTGCATCTTCTAAATTTACCTCTAGCCAATGAGGACCTTTACTGGTAGCTTCTGAACTTGCACCTTCGACCAATCAGGGACTTTTACTAGTATCTTTTGAACTTGCACCTTCGACCAATCAGGGACTTTTACTAGTATCTTTTGAACTTGCACCTTCGACCAATCAGGGACTTTTACTAGTATCTTTTGAACTTGCACCTTCGACCAATCAGGGACTTTTACTAGTAGCTTTGAACTTGCACCTTCGACCAATCAGGGACTTTTACTAGTAGCTTTTGAACTTGCACCTTCGACCAATCAGGGACTTTTACTAGTAGCTTTTGAACTTGCACCTTCGACCAATCAGGGACTTTTACTAGTAGCTTTTGAACTTGCACCTTCGACCAATCAGGGACTTTTACTAGTAGCTTTGAACTTGCACCTTCGACCAATCAGGGACTTTTACTAGTAGCTTTTGAACTTGCACCTTCGACCAATCAGGGACTTTTACTAGTAGCTTTTGAACTTGCACCTTCGACCAATCAGGGACTTTTACTAGTAACTTCTGAACTTGTACCTTCAACCAATCAGGGCCTTTACTCGTATCTTCCGAATGTGCGCCTTGATCCAATCAACAATTGAATGCATACCCATTTAAATCCAAATTTTTACCCAATCAGATCAGATATGGTTATTGTCACGTGTAGCTTGAACCCAATAATTTAATATTTTATTTTACAACGATCGTATACTCTCCCTTTTAAAAACATTCATAAACCAAATGAGAAAATGTTTTCACCTTGAAATAAATGTTATTCTTTTCTTTAGGTTCTTTTTTACGTATCTCTTTTTGTGCCCCATTATTATGTATTATTCGCTTTCGTCCATAATGCATTGCTCCATTTAAAACGGATCGTATAGAGAAACTTGAAATTCTTGACCCATAAGATTTATCGTAACAAAGCTATATACATCGGCATGCAGTGGGAGGGGGGGGGGAGTAGGAAGGTTCCAAAACTCGTAGACAGGGCAATTAATCTTGTAACATACGCAACGTAACTCTTTTAAAAGATACTTTTAATTTCAAGAGCTAGCCGGCCCGAATTCCTTCAGTATACCGCGAGATACCGAATACTTAAGCCTTGCGCCTCCCTCCCTCCTATTTTGGTATTGAGCAAAATACTCCCACAACTATCCTTGATAATATTGTATTTAAAGTAGAAATGTAACCCAGCAGAAATCTCAAGGACAAGGACCTACTGATAGTCTCTATTGAATCACGTGACATTACTATCTCAATTGTTGCAGCGCGTGAAATTACAAAATTCAAAAACAAAGGCTTAACGAATGTTTCCCCATCTAATCACGTGAAATCTTAATTGTTTCAACGCGTGAAATTGCAAAAATTACAAAAACAAAGGCTTAAGTAATTGGAATCGTTGATGACGTTTCTACTTTAATTTGAAAAGGGTGCTGATTTCTTGAAAGTGAGTTAAACAGAGATAAATTTTACTTCGTTCTGATGTTGTAGTCTCTGTAGGTATCTTACAAATTGCTTTAAATCAAAAGTGTATTAATTTTAAGGTCTCAAATTAGGTATTATGCTACGGAAGGCATTGAAATTGATGGGTACTTTGATTACTTCTAGTTAATTTATTTCTGAAGGATTGGATGATGGGTGATTTATTTTTGCCTTGACTTTTTGTATAGCCCGTGCTGCAAAGAATTTCTTAATTTGGTATAGCGTATTGTAGGTGGGCTTTTTCTAAAAAAGTATATTTTTTTTCTTATACTTTGTTAAGCTGGTAGGGGGTACAAGTGCCGAACAGTTATAAACAGTTTTCTTAATGAGTGCTTTCTTTAATTGCGCATCTTGAGCAAGGTAATCAATGATTGGTCGATTTAAACCATATAGGGTACACTTCTACTTAAAAATTTCCTGTTATTTATTTTTTAAATTTTGCCTTTGATTCACTTCAATTCACCAATTGGAACAGACAACATATCCCATATATAAAATGACCTTTAACCTAACTGAAACATAATAACACTTAAATGAATTCAAAACCGAACGTAAATCTTTTTCAAAGTCCATGGGCGAAACCAAGTTAAGAGTAATTTCCTTTACAATAAAAAAAACCAGCTTTTTTTTTTTAAAAAAAAAGAACTATCTAAGAGGAAATAAATTAAAGAAATTTGGTGAAAATTGAGAATGGCCTTCAAGTCGCTTGCTCTATAACCTTGAAATGTTGGCCTCTCCCAGTTTGGTGGTACCTTATGAGTATCCGGGATTAACATGGGCATACCAAATTAACAAACGCCCGTTATTAGAAAACATTTCAAGTCAGAAGTGCAGTACATGAAGTGCAATACATATTCGTTTCTCCGACCCCAATTTCAAGAGCTCTAGTGCATCCAATTTAGGGTACAGAGGTCATAGGTCACAATATGTAATTCTTACCATACTTTTATGTTATGTTATTGACTTTAGACACGGTTTGGTTTGACCCAAACTTCGAGCTAGTGTATCCAAGTTAGGGTACAGAGGTCATAGGTCACACTATGTAATTCTTGACAGTACTTCTCTGTTATGTTATAGACTTTAGGCACTGTTTGCTTTGACCCCTAGCAGTGAATTTGGCTTCGAATTTCTTTTGGGCGGTCCAAACCGGGTGGGTCTATTTGGTCTTTGATAATCTATTTAGTCAGTGGGTCCACTACGAAATGGTCTGGGTGACCCCTTTGTGTTAAAAGAAGTATTATTAGAAGGGGTAAAAAAAACCTTGGCGCCTTTTTATACAGAACGTTACGTTAGGGTTTTAAAATTTATGATAGGACACATATCGAACTACGAACGAACGAAGAACCATTTCCCCGATTCTATCGGGTAGAATACGATATTCCGGAATATATCTAGACCATGCTAAGGATGGAAACAAGATGGTTTAGACCGTATTAATATCACCTCCCAGGGTTTGCAACCTATCAACCTGTAGTGTAATTTTTAAGCTGCATGTTTCTGTATGCCTAACACCTGTGTGTTGGTTTTTCCGCAAGTAATTCATGTAATACACCCTTTCGACGGGAAAAGGGGGGTAGGCAACCCTTGGCATCGGGAGATACAAGGGGGTTGCTCCAGTGCCGTGTTTGCGCACTCTCAGATCCAAAACGCCTACAGCGCAGGCGCTAAAAAGCGAGATTGAAGGCAGAGTTTTACCCCCGCGCCTTTCCCTCTTAGACTCGTCGAAAGGGGCTATGGTCTATAGACAGTCCCTAAACTGGCCCGAGAAAAACCACAGCACGTGCACAATAGACAACAGCATCAAATACACTAATCTCACTGGGGGCCATCCCTAAATAATTCAATGAAAAGAAAAATGTGTACGTTTTAGTTTTTTCCTCAGAATCTTTTTGGAGAAAATGTCTAGATTCGGTTTTGGAAAAATAAATCGTTCCATAGCTCTCTTTTTCTGGTTCGGGGTTTGAAGACTCGGTTCCCGCCTACTTTGAACTACAGCCGCGGCATTACTGTCTCTGGTAGACCGTAGACCATGAGCCATGGCCACGGGTCAAAGCCTCGTGTCCCTTTGGGTCTGCAGGGCTGGGAGAGATCTTAGCCAAGCTAGTGTTTTATAATCGCTTTGAAAAATCTTTTTTCTTGTATAAATGGTTCTTGTTCTATTCCGCGAACCTCTGACTCTTCTGACCATATCATTGATAAGTCAAGATATACCTCTCTCTTCTCGTACCATTAATTTTGTAAGACGTATAGGCAATACGAGGTTATCAGATGCCTTAGTGCAAGCTTAGAAAATAGCATTTATTGCTATGACTACGAATTGATAAAGCATTGTTATATTTTTACTCTGATTGTGTAATTTTGAAAGATCGAGAAGAAAAAATTCATTGTTTCTTGGGTTTTCAATGATTTAATGAGTTTAGTGATTTTGCCAAGATTTCATGGGATTTTAGGGATTTGTTAAGGTTTCATGGGATTTTGTCAAGATTTCATGGGGTTTCTAGGGATTTTGTCAAGATTTCATGGGGTTTTTAGGGATTTTGTCAAGATTTCATGGGTTTTTAGGGATTTTGTCAAGATTTCATTAGGTTTTTAGGTATTTTTTCAAGATTTAATGATATTTTAGTTTATTTTATCAATATTCCATGGGATTTTAGTTTATTTTGTCAAGATTCAGTGATTATTTCATCATAAACATCCTATAATTTCTACAATTCATATACTTTTTTTCTTAACTTTGAAATAAATATTTATACGGTCAAGCCAAACTATATAGTATAAGGTATAGAAATAAAGTATAATAATAACATTTCTTCACGGTCATCTCTTGAGTATATCATCTATTCTCTTTTGGGGTAACGCGTTCTTAGTTCGCGCTTTTAGCACCATCATACCATCATACCATTTCACTAGCTCCATTATAAACAGTTTCTTTATATTACTCTATTATATTATAGTACCAAATCGTTTCCCTTCAATCTTACACGCTATAAAGTTTAGACCAAAATTGTTCTTCAAGTCATAGAAAATTATATTATATAGTTTATAGAGATAGCGTACGTATATATTGTGGATATGTATTTTTTGGCTGCGGTTTATGATATGACTGTTAGTGTTAGGCCATATCAAATTCATCTTTTATTTATAATAGAAAATAAAGAAAATTGGTATAAAATTCCTTTTAGAATTGTTTGTTAGGTTTGGTTTTCAACACAATGAAGTGTTATTGTATACAGTGGATTTTTATACCGAAAGATTATATTTTATTTTTTATTTGAAAGGTGTTTTATTATGTGTGAATGTTCAATGTAGTTATGTTATATGATATCATAAGTTTATAAGATATGTTCCATAAGTGTGTCACTCGTTAATGAGAGCTTGTCATGAAGTGACGTAGTTGAAACGTCATAGATTCTCGTAAAGCGACGCCTAGTGAGGCGCTGTCAAAGGTTTAGTACAGACTAAAGAGGAGTATGGACTGCAAAACCGAGTGTAGTCAATTCTCACGTCGTTCTTGAACTAGCTCTCATTAAGCCTCTAACATTACGAAGTATGGGTAGTGACATACTTATGGAACATATCTTATAAACTTATGATGATATGAATATATGTGTGTTTTAATGTTTAAATTGTTCTCTAAACATAAATTTGTTTTGTGAGGAAATATTGGTCGAAAACTGTGTTAACTTTTAATGAGGTATTTTTTTCTCGAAAGTTATGGTAAAATATCTTTTGAAAAACTTTAACATTACATGGTAAACTAGGCCTAACAGGTGCCTAAGGTTCATATAAAAGCAGGAGGTTTATTTAAGATTGAGTGACATTTTCTTATACAGAGTTTATATTTCTTGAAAGAGCACCTTGGGGTGAAATAAAAATTCATGAATGTCTATCTATGACTGAAAAATACTTTTCTTGTTTTATCATAGCCCCATATAATACTTTAGATAAGTAAGGGTCTCCCATAGTGCACGCGAGATAAATATATCCTATCCTTTTCAAAGGGGGGGGGGGGTAAATTCCTTCTACCGTATCAATGTCAGTTCTACGTATGCAAACGTCATACCCTTCTATCTCTTAGCTCAGTGTCATCCCCCCTACCAGGCGCGTATAGTATCCCCTCTTACAAAAGCGCGCCTAGAGGGAGAGATACACAGTCTACTCCCCTCCCTACCGACACTACTCTATTGGTCCCATACTTATTTAGGGTGTTTTAGGGCTATGTTTGTATATTATACAAGAGTCAAGAAGTCCCTTGCGATTGTTACTGTATATTTTTGAATTTTGTTTCATCTACTGGCGCCATCTATTCGTGACACTTGTCCTTATTAAAGTTTAAAGATCTTTCAAGTTGATACCTATAACATATACTTTTTTTTGTTGTAAAGAAACAGGGGATATTAAAATGAGAAAAACATAAAAAGGGGTTACGGTAATACAAAGGAAAAGAATATGATCCGAATTCAAGCCTGCTGGGAATCGTAAAAAATTGAGAATGACAATTTTATTTTTCAAAGGCCTTGGTCCGGACAAGGCTTAGAGTTTGAATTTTGTCCGTTTTTATGGGAAGTCGTTTCCTGCAGCGGAAAGGATACTTTTTTTGCCAACTTTGCAAGATAATCTTGCTATACATCCGCTCTCAAAGTGGATTACATGGCGTGTAAAAGATTGTCGACATCTGGCGCCATCTATTGGCAACCTATGTCTTTGAAAAATTTTTAAAAAAGGGGGGGGGTAACTACTTCGTGGAATACACTTCTGATTATATGCAAGTCTGGATTCAGGGACCTGGGTGGAATTGCAAAATATCTAAGATGTATAGGGAAATATTGTTACATACAGAAAGATTCTAGTTTAAAGTTTAAAAGGTTGAGATCCTCCTACGGACCTAACCAATATTGCCTGGTTTAAAACTACTTGTCTTTGTGCACCTTGTTTTTGGTATAGTAAATTGTAAAAGGAAATGTTTTAAGTAGATCCTCTTTAGAATCCAAGCTTTATCCCCCCCCCACTCCTTAACCCAACTGAAATGATAAATGGGATGGTTGACCAACGTCTTTAAAAGGGCTAACTCGAGCTGTTACGAAACGATACCGTTTTCCATTTTATTGGATTTTTTTTTTGTGGCACCCAGCTTCAAATCTTCTCCGGTACTAAAATTTCAAACGGCTACCGGTATAGTTTGTTCATCGTATTTCAAGTAATAAGTACAAAGCTATAATGCAGTCCAAAGCATATTACTCAATTGGCTTTATGTTGATGCCCCCATTCAGTATAACTTCATTGCTTGTATTGAAATGAACGCATATACGGATAGTCTTATTACCAATCCTCTTCCCCTTTTTGAAGTAGATAGACATTGAATAAAATAAGACTTTGGGTAAGATTTTGATCGAGGGAGACGCTACTAAGTTAACTCCAATTGTTTGAATTAACCCTTGGTGACTGTCTATTTGTTAGTATACACTAGCTGCGCATGCTCTGAAATTAAAATTTTTGCATTGTGGTTTGAAAACACCTGTGTAAATTTTGGTTTATGTCGGTGCGGCCATCTTGGAAAATGATGACCCCCCCTTGGGTGTTTGTACTTTTATCTTTCCTCTACCTAAGTCTTCAAAATCTAAGTAGTTAGCCCCTCGGTTTCTCGCAACTGTCTGACAGTCTAGCGAGAATTTTTTTTTTTAAAAAAATCCTTGCAGCATAAAAATGGTAAAATACAAACAGTGAACGAAAGAGTCTATCTTATCATATAGTTTTGATTTTGTTTTCTGTATGCCTCTTTGAGATGGCAATCATCATGGGGATATTTTTACCAAATATCATAACGTGATGATGGGCCAACTAAAATGGAAATATATACTTTGAGAATATTTCAAAATTTCTTGGAATTCAGTAGGGATGTTTTTGCTACACGATTTTTATTTGATGTATCGTTGTCTATTTAGGTCTATTTTTTTTACAATAAAAGTCCTATTTTCGCAATAGTATAATATACCTGAAATAAATAGAAACTTTTTTGTAAGTTTTATTAACGTTTTTGATAATATATAATTTTCAATTTATAATTTCTGTAGCGATAGTTGATGTAACCCTATTAATATTTGACTATACTCCATAGTTATTTACAACTTTTAAAATATTTATACCAAACTTAATTAATAAATCTATAATTAATACGTTGCTAAGTGAAATCAAATTTTTAATTACGCTACATTAATCCTCTTTAGATATAAACTCGCACGCGGAGCTAACGAGCTCTATAACCAGCACGTGTTATATTTTAAGATAAAAGTAAAATAAGCCGAAGTTATCATATATATATTCCTTTAAAATTCTGTGATTTTTTTCCCGACCCTAACCTTATTGGCCAATTTTAAAACTCCCTGACTTTTCCAGACTTCAACATAGCTAGTCAAGGGGTTAATTTATATCTATATAAATCAAAGTCCTGACTGACTGACAGACTGACTGATAATCAACGCCCAGCCCAAACCGCTTGCCCTAGAAGGCTGAAAATTTGCAGGAACGTTACTTAATAAATGGCGCCCAGAAATGTAAAAAAAATCTTCTCTATGCAACACAAGTCCGCGCGTTTCAACCGATTTCACAAATATTTAGTAATACACTGGTTTCCTTTAACCTATAGACGGGCTGAATAAATGCATCCCTAGGGGCTGACGGGCCGAGTGCCTTCGCTCCTAGAGTGCTAAAAAAATATTAGTCATCACCCATTCTTTATATCATTTTGATGGAAGTTCTTATTACACGTGACCGACGCCCGCTGGTAACAGCTAGTAGATTTAATAACTTCCTTTTAATATAGTTTAAGCAGCGTCTTGAATGTTAAATAGAGAGGTCGCTGAAGGTATTAGTTGAAGCGGGAGTAAATACAAAATGGATAATATGGAGAATATCTGAGCCATCATCCAATAGATGAGACTCAAACTTTGGAGAGCTGCATGCTGGCTCCGTTAGGAATATAAGGTTTGAAAACCGGACTGACTTTATGGTATACCCGATATTGATTGCGGGCAGCCGCCGTGCCTGCCTTTGGAAGATAATCCCTATTAGGCTAATGGAGAATTTCCCACCCTACCAAACGGTACCACCAACCGTACCAACCACCTTCACCTTCTCCTTCCACGGCACGTTTATCCTATTAGAAGACGCTTGCTTTAAATTCATCGGTTCCCTTTACGAGTTGGCAAACTATATCCGTTTAAGACTTTAAGAGAATATTGTTTGCTATAATCTCCATATGCTGGTTTCCTCAAATCCCGCTCATTCCTGCATATTATCCGCGCGCAAAACCATACCCTATTTTAATGATAATCTTGGAAACATAGCCTCGTACGTTAATAATACGATGTAAGTTTGTAACGCTTCACGATGCTAACGATTGGGAAATACTTTTTGGCATACTCAAAATCTTGTTGAGAAGCTATATCGTCCCCCTGTTCTCATGGGTAAGGCCACACCGAGGGGGTAGACGCTTTGGATCTCTATGTACACCTGAGTTCAAAAGAGTTCACCTTTGACAGTGCATTGAGTTCAAAGCCTTCGGAACTCACAGTTCAGCTTTGACAGTACATTGAGTTCAAGACATATTGTACACCTGAGTTCTCAAGTGTCTACCCCCTCGGGGCCACACCTATGGGAAGATTCTATGTTTTTGCGCATTCTTCTGCGCATGAGTTAGCCGCGTAGAGTGAGAGATAGAGACGTGTTTAGTGCCTTCCTTGTTTGCCTATAGTTCCTAGCATCAGAGAGACAGAGTCGTGTTTATAAGTCCCTCACTTTTTTAAACAACTATCATGTGACGCGTATACGGTTTGCGCCGAGGAGATGCGCATAAGAGCGTTATTTACTTCCCTCTTTTCTAAGTAAGCCCCGCCCTTGGAAACATTTATACGAAAAGATTGGTTGGGAGATGTTTAGTGGGAACTTACAGATATATAAACCTATGCTCCCTTATGTTATTGAATTGCAGCTTGAATTTAAAGTTGTTAATTTCAGCGTACCATAAATTTCAATATGAATTAATTTACGTATTCAAGTGCACTGTGTGTGTTATGTTACGTACCAGAAACGTAACGTAACTTTGTCTTCAATATATAACCAACTCTTTTAGTTCATAATGGTCCCGATGGTCCCTTTAATAAGACCTAAACCGCTTAGGGACAACTGAGCACTCACTACAACTCTATAAGTAAAATGAGAAAACGTTTGCTGCGAGGTCTTCTGGGATATGAAACAAGCTTAGGGAATGCTCGCTCTAGAGTGCTAAAGGGAATGGAGTTGTCTCTGACGTACGTTAACTTACTCGGGAGGTAATAATCA
Source organism: Phalangium opilio (assembly GCA_019434445.1). Lineage (NCBI taxonomy): Eukaryota > Metazoa > Arthropoda > Arachnida > Opiliones > Phalangiidae > Phalangium > Phalangium opilio. The sequence continues at coordinate 108,634 of JAEQBA010004844.1, forward strand.
AACGAAAGAGTCCTTAAAGTGCCTTGGTACTATACCTTTTTCTTTCCTTCTTCGAACCTTTCTTAGAAAACTCTCTTTTCAATCCTTAGTGTAGTGCAATTAGCTTAAGTGAGTTTCCGCTTTGATCTTGAAGTTCATTTTTGATTGGCTTAAATTATCCTAGTAGAAGTATTTAAAACTTTTCGTTTAAGGATTATTAACCCTTGCAGCGATAGGGTTCAAGGCCAACTGAAAACCTGGCATCGCACCATGGGAAGACTTTTAAAGAACGAAACCTATCAACTTATTAACTTATACATCAATTATTTAACGTATGACCTCATAGCTTGTTATATTTGGACGGTAATAGCCTGAAGTATAATCCAGCGCTAAACAACAAGATAAGGAATTCGTTCTGTCTAATGATCCGTGCTGTTATACTCCATTCTGAAACCATTATTACTATAATACAACTCTATTTTACTGTATGCTGAAGCTTAAACATTGGTGTTCCGATCATAAGCATATTTGTAAGTGAGACTGGCCCAATTCATTGTTAACCATTTGTTAATACAAGCGCGAGAGAGCAAAAGACTTATGGTTGGACCTATTAAAATGGGCGGACAAGAACAACTATACAAATACCTTTTGGACATCGTTACAAAGAACAGCCTGCCTTAGTGCATGGGATTTGTCTTTAAGCAAAGATGTGTCTACTGGTATCTATATATGTCTTTCTTCTGTTCTAACCTACATATACAACGTTAGTTTCGCTCACACGGACCCAGAAAATGTTGGAAATAACAACATTCTTTGTTTTTCTCCAGCAACTATGTTTTTTTAACCCCTGGAGCCATCATTGTGCCTGAATATATTGGTCTGATACCCACTAAAATTCAAAGCAGCTTTCGTTAACCTTTGCAGCTCACTTTAGTAAGTTATTTACACATTTACCTTTGATGTTTCAATGGTATATATGAAATAAGCAAAGTGGCATAGCGAACTAATTCCCCCAAGGCGTTCGTAATGTTGTTACCTTCTTGATTTTTGTTCTTAGTTCTGCGAGAAAGATCTCTAAGCGTAGGCCTATAAGAAGAAATTGCAGACGCGGTCCCAGACCGAGGCTCAATGTCCTAGATGAAGCCATCTATATAAGGGAAGTGACCACTTTTTGCGATCTGCTGGGTTGTTTCTGCCAACTATAGGAATGTAAGATGGCTTTTTCCCCCATCCCTACTTCTTCCATATCCACCCCCGCCTTCCTGATCCCTTTTGCTGGCCTAGCCTTCTTTAATATAAGTATCAGTTCGAGCCTAATGGTGCGCTACAAAAGATAAAGGAAGCCAACATTCCTTCTGCTGAAGAATACCTTCAATTCTCTCTACTATAGGCTAACCCCTTGAGTTTAGTTGCAACAACCAAGCATGTTTTAGGGGTTAATCCCTTTCAGAGATACGATGTTTTCGCCATCAGAAGACTGCTATGACCATATTTTCTCTTTTGGATATGCTATGGTATGGCCTTTATTGCCTTCTTCATTGTTCCTTGATTTAAATGGTTTTGGTAATTCGTTCGTACGATTATGACATCAAATTCGTATGTAATTATATACCTAACCATTTTTGCCCTATAACCTAGTATTGGTCTGCCGTTGAGGCCTATTTTGTATTAATTGAAGACTGTTGCGCCATCTATCTTTAAAGATTTCTTTTCAAACCAAACCAACAGAATAAATTCTGGCTTACTGTGATTCCCCTTCTTGAGACAGAGATAGAGGTCAAAGCAGGCCGTGGTTTCTATTTACGCCAAGTTCACCACAAGGAGACTCCCCTCTAACTTTCCTTTTTATAAATTCAAATACCCTTTCGATTAATACTTATGGAGTGTATTGGGTTATGTAAATACTAAAATATATTGTCGTCATAGTTCTGGAGGTAATAACCTAACCATTTCTTCTGGAAGTCTTTAGGTTGGTTCCTTTTAAGTTCTGTTCTACGCGGCGTCTCTTTTTCTTTTTGGAAAATTTTTTTTCCAGGGTAATATCTTTTGCTTTTTCTATCTTTTACAAAATTTGAAGGTTCTTATAGTAGGATTTTTGGCAAATAAAAATATTCCGGAGTGCACCCGCGGCCTCCGCCGGCCTGCACTTCTTTCGTCACACTCTGTTCTATCTCGCGATTGTTTTTGGACCATCGATTTTCAGTAGAGAGAGAAAGAAAAAAAGATATTTCAAATATTTTTTTTAAGGTAAAAACGTTTCTCTTTGTCTCTGTGTGCTTATGGTACAGTGAGCCAAGCTATAAGTTCCTCTCGAGGGGTCAAGTACTTACAGTTAAACAAGTGCCGGTACTTAAAACATAGTCTATTGTATGTTTTAGAATAGATAAGTAGCTATCTATTCTCACAAGGTAATAATGAACTCCAGGGACTAACTTGCAACGTGTGTCGAATTCTCTCTGTCAAACGTCTGATCTTGAGTGTTTAACAGCGCCATCTAGTGTCCGCCGCGGAGGGCTGGAGTGGCTTTATGTGTCTTTAAGTCGTGTTACAATTTTAATTAATGATCACGTGACTGCAGGGGTTTCTCTCTACTAATAGATTTTGAACAAGAGATGGCGCTATTTACCTTACCCTTTATTAATTTAATTTAGAATAATCCCCTAATAGAATCTCCCTTCTACTGTTACATAAATCCAATCTAGGTAGCTATTTGTATAAATTGTCCGACCTTTCGGTATGGCAGAGTACACCAGCTCCCCCTTTCGCTCAAATCTTCCCCATCGTGACGACAGCAATCCGGGGATTTGGGTTTGTTGGTTCCCTATAGCTCTTACGTCACTCTTATTTTATTCGAGATGACACGGCGGTTTTTCTTTTTCCATATTTTTCTCATGATATTTCATAAATCGCTCTGTTTCGATATATTTCCTCAATTTTTTTTAACATTTTAAAATCTCGGATGCAACCGTCGGTTGTTTTCCAAGTATTTTTTCTATAGGATTTGATACGCACTTTCAAATTTGAAAGTCCAAGAGGTTTATTTCCGGAACCGAATGTTGCGTAAAACTTATATTTTAGTAGGTAGGGGTAGTAACAAAAGTCCATTACTTTATGGATTAAGTAATACCTTTTGGTAGTAAAAATTCATATTCAAAGAGGATTTTCTTTAAAAGGAATCTATGACGTTTCATCTACGTACGTCACTCTATCTCATTCTTCAAACATTATCGTAAATTTTAAGAATCGTATCTTAGTAGTTGGCACTCTTTAAAACTAATTTAAGTAATTAATACACCTAATTACTCAATAAAATTAATTAATGAAACAACTTAACGTGCACCCAGTGTTAAGGAATCAGTCAAGAAAATGTTCTTACCTGCAAAAGACAAAGAAAAAGAAAATACATTAATTACATATTAAAATTAATAGATTATTAACAACTAACCATTAACATAACCCCTAACACTCTTCATAAGTATAAGTCTGCCCATAACAGCAATGCTTGACAAAAAAAAGACTACAGCGCCATCTATTT
>JAEQBA010004845.1:0-83167 GCA_019434445.1 Phalangium opilio
TAGTCTTTAAATTACCGTCAATTTACGGGGATAGTCTTTAAATTACAGTCAATTTACGGAGACGGTCTTTAAATTACCGTCAATTTACGGGGACGGTCTTTAAATTAACGTCAATTTACGGGGATAATCTTTAAATTACCGTCAATTTACGGGGATAGTCTTTAAATTACCGTCAATTTACGGGGACGGTCTTTATATTACCGTCAATTTACGGGGACGGTCTTTAAATTACCGTCAATTTACGGGGATAGTCTTTAAATTACCGTCAATTTACGGGGACGGTCTTTAAATTACCGTCAATTTACGGGGATAGTCTTTAAATTACCGTCAATTTACGGGGATAGTCTTTTAAATTACCGTCAATTACGGGGACGGTCTTTAAATTACCGTCAATTACGGGGACGGTCTTTAAATTACCGTCAATTTACGGGGACGGTCTTTAAATTACCGTCATTTTACGGGGACGGTCTTTAAATTACCGTCAATTTACGGGGACGGTCTTTAAATTACCGTCAATTTACGGGGCGGTCTTTAAATTACCGTCATTTACGGGGATAGTCTTTAAATTACCGTCAATTTACGGGGATAGTCTTTAAATTACAGTCAATTTACGGAGACGGTCTTTAAATTACCGTCAATTTACGGGGATAATCTTTAAATTACCGTCAATTTACGGGGACGATAGTCTTTAAATTACCGTCAATTTACGGGGACGGTCTTTAAATTACCGTCAATTTACGGGGACGGTCTTTAAATTACCGTCAATTTACGGGGATAGTCTTTAAATTACCGTCAATTTACGGGGATAGTCTTTAAATTACAGTCAATTTACGGAGACGGTCTTTAAATTACCGTCAATTTACGGGGACGGTCTTTAAATTAACGTCAATTTACGGGGATAGTCTTTAAATTACCGTCAATTTACGGGGATAGTCTTTAAATTACCGTCAATTTACGGGGACGGTCTTTAAATTACCGTCAATTTACGGGGACGGTCTTTATATTACCGTCAATTTACGGGGATAGTCTTTAAATTACCGTCAATTTACGGGGACGGTCTTTAAATTACCGTCAATTTACGGGGATAGTCTTTAAATTACCGTCAATTTACGGGGATAGTCTTTAAATTACAGTCAATTTACGGAGACGGTCTTTAAATTACCGTCAATTTACGGGGACGGTCTTTAAATTACCGTCAATTTACGGGGACGGTCTTTAAATTACCGCCATTTTACGGGGACGGTCTTTAAATTACCGTCATTTTACGGGGACGGTCTTTAAATTACCGTCAATTTACGGGGACGGTCTTTAAATTACCGTCAATTTACGGGGATAGTCTTTAAATTACCGTCAATTTACGGGGATAGTCTTTAAATTACAGTCAATTTACGGGACGGTCTTTAAATTACCGTCAATTTACGGGGACGGTCTTTAAATTACAGTCAATTTACGGAGACGGTCTTTAAATTACCGTCAATTTACGGGGACGGTCTTTAAATTACCGTCAATTTACGGGGACGGTCTTTAAATTACCGTCATTTTACGGGGACGGTCTTTAAATTACCGTCATTTTACGGGGACGGTCTTTAAATTACCGTCAATTTACGGGGACGGTCTTTAAATTACCGTCAATTTACGGGGATAGTCTTTAAATTACCGTCAATTTACGGGGATAGTCTTTAAATTACAGTCAATTTACGGAGACGGTCTTTAAATTAACGTCAATTTACGGGGACGGTCTTTAAATTAACGTCAATTTACGGGGATAATCTTTAAATTACCGTCAATTTACGGGGATAGTCTTTAAATTACCGTCAATTTACGGGGACGGTCTTTAAATTACCGTCAATTTACGGGGACGGTCTTTAAATTACCGTCAATTTACGGGGATAGTCTTTAAATTACCGTCAATTTACGGGGATAGTCTTTAAATTACCGTCAATTTACGGAGACGGTCTTTAAATTACCGTCAATTTACGGGGACGGTCTTTAAATTACCGTCAATTTACGGGGATAGTCTTTAAATTACCGTCAATTTACGGGGACGGTCTTTATATTACCGTCAATTTACGGGGACGGTCTTTATATTACCGTCAATTTACGGGGATAGTCTTTAAATTACCGTCAATTTACGGGGACGGTCTTTAAATTACCGTCAATTTACGGGGATAGTCTTTAAATTACCGTCAATTTACGGGGATAGTCTTTAAATTACAGTCAATTTACGGAGACGGTCTTTAAATTACCGTCAATTTACGGGGACGGTCTTTAAATTACCGTCAATTTACGGGGACGGTCTTTAAATTACCGCCATTTTACGGGGACGGTCTTTAAATTACCGTCATTTTACGGGGACGGTCTTTAAATTACCGTCAATTTACGGGGACGGTCTTTAAATTACCGTCAATTTACGGGGATAGTCTTTAAATTACCGTCAATTTACGGGGATAGTCTTTAAATTACAGTCAATTTACGGAGACGGTCTTTAAATTACCGTCAATTTACGGGGACGGTCTTTAAATTACAGTCAATTTACGGAGACGGTCTTTAAATTACCGTCAATTTACGGGGACGGTCTTTAAATTACCGTCAATTTACGGGGACGGTCTTTAAATTACCGTCATTTTACGGGGACGGTCTTTAAATTACCGTCATTTTACGGGGACGGTCTTTAAATTACCGTCAATTTACGGGGACGGTCTTTAAATTACCGTCAATTTACGGGGATAGTCTTTAAATTACCGTCAATTTACGGGGATAGTCTTTAAATTACAGTCAATTTACGGAGACGGTCTTTAAATTACCGTCAATTTACGGGGACGGTCTTTAAATTAACGTCAATTTACGGGGATAATCTTTAAATTACCGTCAATTTACGGGGATAGTCTTTAAATTACCGTCAATTTACGGGGACGGTCTTTATATTACCGTCAATTTACGGGGACGGTCTTTATATTACCGTCAATTTACGGGGATAGTCTTTAAATTACCGTCAATTTACGGGGACGGTCTTTAAATTACCGTCAATTTACGGGGATAGTCTTTAAATTATCGTCAATTTACGGGAATAGTCTTTAAATTACCGTGAATTTACGGGGATAGTCTTTAAATTACCGTGAATTTACGGGGATAGTCTTTAAATTACCGTCAATTTACGGGGATAGTCTTTAAATTACCGTCAATTTACGGGGACGGTCTTTAAATTACCGTCATTTTACGGGGACGGTCTTTAAATTACCGTCAATTTACGGGGATAGTCTTTAAATTACCGTCAATTTACGGGGATAGTCTTTACATTACCGTCAGTCCCCTTGATTGTCTTTACATTACCGTCAATCCCCTTGATTGTCTTTACATTACCGTCCTTTGTAATTGGATTGTTAGAATACCGACCATTTTCAGAGACGTTTGTTAAACTACCGACAATTTTTAGAGGTGATAATTATTTGTATTTCTGTTATTTAATTTCTAGGGAGTACATAAAAGATCCCAGGGTTAAATCAACTTCGAGTTGATCGACTCGGAAAGAAAATCATCACTAAAGTTACAAATTATTTCATTAAATATTCGAAGAATTAAACGCTTTAGATAAAAAATAATAATTCGAGTAATGGTTAAAGGTATTTAAATGTTTAAGACGAATTAATGATAGAGTTAAGTAGTGATAATTATGCAAATACGCATGAATCCAAGATGGCCGCCACCCCAAGATGGCGGCCAGACCCTCATCCACCAGACTCAAACCAAGCTTCCAACCAAAGATTAGGCTAAAATCTTACCTGACCAACCCTGCCTTCCACAATGCTATGCCTATTTAGAAGGATTTTTACACATTTACCTCGTTTGAATTTCCCGCCATAAAAATAAACCTCTAGATATGTCTAAGAAACAAAAAAACAAATATACGAATAAAGATTTTTTTTAATAACAAGTCCCAAATAATATATACAATAAAATAATAGAGAATAACAAGAATATATAAAAACAAAAAGGTCAATACTTTTTTTTGAGTTGGAAAGGGCTTAAAAATATTGATATTGTTTATCAGAGTCATCAAGAAAGTCAATACTTCTTTTCTTTGAGTTGGGGCGGGCTTGTTTACCCACAACGTAAAAAACATGTTACATGCTGAATCTTAAATTATTTACCGATACTTCCGGGGTAAACAAAACAGGTTGTTTTTTGGCACTTCTTGATCCTGAACCGTAGGTTTTATGCGCACGACTTTGTGGATGACATCGACCACCATCAGTAAGCTTTGTTCGTGCATTCTGGTGGCCGACGTCAAGGGGCGCGGCGTGAGATAAACGCTGCTGGATGAATTTTGATAAAAGACAAGCAGGGTAGTCGAGGATTGTTAGAAAACGACCTTTTCAAGTAAATCCGTCCATGGGTTCTCGAAGATCGTGGGCATTGCGACGAGGCCTGGTTGTTTTCGCCGCTTCTTGTTCCCGAAATGTATCTATCATTGAAGAGGGCCACTCTGATGTCGTGAAATAGTTAAGTTTGAGAAGGACATCGAAGTCAAGACCCTACGATGAGCCTCACTGAAGAGAACATGCTCCAACTGGTGCAGGGTACGCAGAACCTTATGCAGTGGCAGGGCTTGTGGGCTTGTACGGGCCATGTCACATAAAATTCTTCGTTGACCCTTTACCTCCCAAAGGAAGTTACATCCGAGCCACTGTGGGGCCTGGTCTTCTTGTCCAGGTCTGGTTGTTTGCGCCAATTCTTGGTCGCGAACAGTATCCAAACCCAATACTGATGGTTGTAGATGAGGACTTCTCCTTCATTGCGATAGTCAGTTGTATGAACGCAAATGACGCTGCAATGAAGTTAAAGTCCACAACCATCAGTAAACTCTCTTCATGCGACTTCACACAAATTTACGCAACTTTTTGTGTAGCCAAATGTACCGGCGAAGGATTATACAAAAACGTTACGTAAATCTAGCCCATGAATAGAATTTGGTCTCTTCCCAGGCCATTCCTGAGAAGAGACGAATGGAAAAATAGAATTTGGTCTCTTCTCACACAACAAAAGCTGTGTGAGTCCAGGAGCGTTGGAGAAAGACATCGTCGTAAAAATAGTACTCCACACGGTTAAACATGAGAGCGTAGTCAGGCAACTGATAACTTTCTTTTCGAAACACGGGCTTATATACTAAAAATATCGAGGCCAAATTTAATCTTAGAAGAGTTCTCTAGATAAAAAACTTATTTTTTTTACCGACTCCACCCTTTAATTTATTACTACAGGCGGTTGGCTTATATAATAACAGCCTCAAACAAGCTTGAATCCGGATCGAACTAGTCAGGGCGTGGTCCTTTTTTTATTGGAATTGGGTCGGGTTGATTACCTATCCACGTAGATGTTTCAAGGGTAACGACTTTAAAAGTCTTTAACGACTAAAAAAGAATTTTAATGTTTTGATGAAAATAAACGGAGTGTTTTGTAAGATTGCCAATGGCTCAATGGGTAAAGGCAGGGTTTACTAATGTAATAACCAAAAAGTGAAGAGTTCGAATCCCGGCCAGTCCACCGAACCATTGGCAATCTTTATTAGGTATAAAATAACGTTAGTCTAAGAAGTTGGGCTTAGTTGACAAACAAGCGTTAGTCATGAATGACGACTTTTTTTTAACTTTAGCGTCTAATACGTGTTTAGATATATATCCAAATAATACCCAGTCAAGTTTTAAAAATTATTTGCATCAGCCGTTAACCTTGAGTGGTAACTATGAAGTCAGGTTAGCGGAAATCATATTTCCAAGTCACTGGGTGAATATAAGCGAGGATTTTAACAAGTTTGAAATTCAGGTCGTAAGTGACTCAAATCGGGGCAATTACGCGGCTGTCCGTGAACCTATTGAATATTATTAATTAGAGTTACCAGTCCAACGCTATGGCAAAACCAAAGAGTACGAGCTTCCTCGAGATGTTGTCGATTTGCTAAATGATGATGTTAACAGCCACCCGTATTTGAAAGGCAAATTATCTTTTAAATTAGTTAATAAATATACAGACGGGGCGCGAGGAAATCAACTAGATACTAATTTACCAGTTTACCTGCAAGTTTTAGGAGCTGAAAATATACGGTTCAAAATACCAGGTGATTCACCCCTAGCCACCTTATTTGAATTTAAGCAGAATAATTTCGAAAACGTCCCCTATATATCAAAACTATCTTTATCAAAGCATGCTAAAAATATAACTTTAAATTACACTACCAATTATGTGGGAATCGAAATTGAGAATGTTGGAGACAGTTTTAAAAAAAATTTGATTACAAGTACGTTCCTAAGGCCGCCATTAAACGTAAAACAAGCCAAGAAATTCCGCCACTAAGAAAAAAACCTCAACCAGAATATAAACCTGTACCGCCATCTATACCTATCCCTACAACTATCGCCGCACTGATGAAATCTGTCTTGCATGATGTTGAGGATTGGTGTAGGGGTGTTAACCTAACCGTCAATCCCAACAAGACTGTCCTTATACCGTTTACTCGGAAAAGGACTAATGACCTATTCAACGATATTTCCTTTTTTGGACAGGTTTTAAAGAAGTCCTCCGAGGTCAAATACCTTGGCGTGACTTTCGATGCCAAGCTTACTTGGAAGTCCCACCTTGATCTGAGTATCAAGAAGGCCAAAATTTTATTTTGGCGTTTAAGAAGTTCAGTCAGCAAGTCCTGGGGCTTAAGCCCTAGCGCTGTAAACTGGATTTATACCAGGATCATCAGGCCAGTGGTCTCCTATGGAGCTCTTGTCTGGTGGCCCAGGGTTCGCCTTAAAACAGCCCAAGATGAACTACGCAAGCTTCAAAGGCTGGCGTGCATCGGTATCACGGGGTCCATGAGAACAGCCCCCACAGCTTCTCTGGAAATCCTTCTCAATATGCTTCCTCTTCACCTTTTTATTGAGGAGGAAGCTATTATGGGAGCCTGTAGGCTCAACAACCTCGGCTGGTGGAAGCCCAAGCATTGGGACTTCAGTCACACCAAGCTTTTCAGTGAGTACAGCAGTACTGAGCCATCACTCGACAAGCCCTTCAGCGTGCACTTTCCCAGTCGCGCTGATTGGGAGACAACCCCAGTCCTCGGGACTGGGGGGGAGTCCGTCTGGTTCACGGACGGCTCTAAGACGGACTCTGGAGTTGGTGCCGGGGTCTACTGCTTGACCAAGAAGTTTGGTTTTTACGAGAGCCTTGGCAACTATGCCAGCGTTTTCCAGGCGGAAATCATGGCCATTTGTTTATGTGCGGATTTCTGCAACAAGAAAAACTATCGCGGACGGACGATTCAGATCTATTCGGATAGTCAGGCCGCCCTCAAGGCGCTGAATCAGTGCCTTGTCGATTCCAGACTGCCCAGGTAGCAAAAACCCGTGATTTACACGTCTAAAAGCGGTGTACGGTAAACCTAATTATGAACGTGTAAAAAACCCATACCATGTCACCTCTAAACACTGTCTTAATCACGTTAACAAATAGTGAAAATCACGTGGTTTTTATTAAATATGTAAACAGTATTTGCACTCAAAATTCACGTGAAGATAATGTAAGGTAATTAAATGTTCGTAACGTGCAATTAACGTGGGTAGCACGTGTACCCAACGTTTCTCGGGTACCCAAAACCCGTGATTTACCCGTCTAAAAGCGGTGTACGGTAAACGTAATTATGAACGTGTAAAATACCCATACCATGTCACCTCTAAGCACCGTTTGTTCACGTTAACCAACAGTGAAGATCACGTTGTTGTAACTAATAAATATCATAAGATAAACTTTAAATGGTTGAAAATGAATGGCACATGATCATTTAACTTGATGTTATAAGTCCAAAATATGTCCAGGTTAAATTTTAAACGCAAAGCTAGAAACTAACCTCCAGCTAGCCGACCGAAAACCAAATGGTTAAAACATTGCGATAGATAAGGAGGTCTAATATTTGTTAGACCTCGTTTTAAAATGAAAGATTTAAAAAAGCGAACGGCCGAACACCCTACCTATTTTTTAGGAGCACTATACTGAAGGAGACGTAGCTGTATTTTAAAGCACTTATAAGGCAACGTTTATTTTTAATCCTATAATATTACTCCAGGGAAAATGTCAATAGAAAACGGTACTAGATGGTAGGTGTCATATGGAGAAAGAAAATGTGGGCTTCAACAATTTGCTGTGAATGACGGTCGGTCTTAACAACGATGAAGTCTATACAATAATCACTTCTTTATTTGTACCCATACATATCACCTGTGCTTGCCTTTCTAAAAATTATATTAAAACAATTGTATGTGTTGAAATTTGATTTACTATAAGTTTAAATTTAAATACATTGTGATACTATAAATTAACAAATAATTTCATATATTAGAAATAGTATATATTTCAACTACTTTGTTAGAATCAACTTCAATCACACGTACAAATATCTTGTTCTTTTCAACCTCATTGTCACGTGATTTAGGCATATTGAGTAACTGTTAAATTCAACTTCATGTTCACGTGTATTACACGGCCTAAATCACCACCAAACTTAGTGTGATATTTTCCACCAATTATCCACGTGTATTAAACGCTTTAAATCCCCACCAAATTAACGTGATGAGTTCAACCAAAAATCGCGAAATCAAAGAAGAAATCCCGAAATCAAAGAAGAAATCCCGAAATCAAAGAAAAAATCGCGAAATCAAAGAAGAAATCGCAAAATCTTGTCGAAATCGCGAAATCAAAGAAGAAATCACGAAATCAAAGAAGAAATCGCGAAATCTTGTCGAAATTGCGAAATCAAAGAAGAAATCACGAAATTTCTGTCGAAATCGCGAAATCAAAGAAGATATCGCGAAATCTTTGGCAAAATCGCGAAATCAAGAAAGAAATCACGAAATCCCGTACGCTTTTTTGGGAATGTCGGACCCCTCGGAGTGGACTATGGTTCAGGAAGAGCATAATGTTCACGCGTCGGCAGCCATTTTAAATTTACCTGTTTAAAAGTTTCACTCACTTGTTTTTTCGGTCAATCATGTGCCAAGTGTGTACGAGGCACTTTCCTAGAAGGCCAGGCAAACAAGCTTACTCGTGTAGAGGTAATTAAACTGAATTTGTAATAAATAGAGATTTCAGTTGCATCAGGGATAGATGTAATTTTAGAAGCAGGAATGGAGAATGGTTAGTATTTACTTCAGTCCGACTCATAGCCAGGGCCGGAAATTAGCACAGGACACTGGACATTGTCCAATAAAATTTTACATTGCCCCATAATTTTTAAGCTTTTTGCTTATAGCAATAAGCTTTATACGGAGACCCCTGGAAGCAGGCTTGCTGGCAGGCAGGCAGGCTGGCTGTTTCGCGTTCGCGTATATTTTCGAAAATTTAAATTTCGCGGCAGAGCTCGCCGGAATTTGATTCTCCACCGCACTAGCGACATCTATACTAAATTCGATCATATTTTCCACGAGAAAATGCGGTCTTTTGGAGCTAGCGAGACTCGAACTTACGAGTGACTGACGACGCCGGTGTGGGATGCGGATACTCTACGTTTGCGCCACTACGATTGTTGTTTAGCTATCGACATTTTTCCTATACTTTTCCACGCCTTTGCTTATTGGTAGCGTGAATCGAACTGACGTTGCCGGTGTGAATATCCCTTATTTCGGGTTTTGTTAAAGACAATATCACACTGCAAAAAGCGTTAATATGCCTTGGGGCATATCTTGTTTTAAAAACTAAGGGGATCAATGAACGGTTGACCAGTAAATTTTCCAAAGTTTTGATAGCTTTACTATGAAGATGCGACACTATTTTTGCACACTCCAGTGGACAATGTACTATAAATTTACCAGTCAAATGGGGGGGTCACTGGACACATGTCCTATAAGAAATTTTTTTATTTCCGGCCCTGCTCATAGCCCAGTATAGAGCCCCTCCCTCCAACACGTAACGAAGATTCTAAATAATCTTAGTGTTTCATTTAAAAGAACTGTAAAGAAGGCATCAGCTTAGGGGCAAAAATTATTTGAAATACGTCACAGGCACCACGTGACGCCAAGATACAAAGACTCCTCATTGAACATATAGTCCTTGTTTTCGCGAGATTGAAGTGCCTAAGTGGTAGATTTCGAAATAAAACAAACTAAGCTTCTTTGAACCACGCCTCTCCTTGGTCATGTACATGTGACGTATTTCAAATAATTGTTACCCGCCTCTTTACAGTCCCTTTAAACTACCTTTTTATGATGTTGCTGACGGGGACGGTGAAAATACGTAATTCCTTTTTACCTCTGTCGCTATGACCCGCCTCTTCTTTCACCCCCCCCCCTGTTCAGGGGAAGGGGGTCCGGGACTTTGACGCGCGCACAGATTAATCTGTTCTCCATTCCTGCTTCTAAAATTACATCTTTCCCTGGTTGGATGCAGAATCTTATCTTTCTTCTATAATCCCCTTCTTATGCAACCCATATATGGCATAATAATGCCACTTTAAATCTTAATTTACCAAATAATGTTCAAATTTATCGTCCGTGATAATGATTTTATTTTTTTGCCGCTGTGAACCTTCGGCAGTACAACTGTTAATTAAAGGTAATATTTTTAATTTCATTCCATAAAACGTGTCACGTCAAAGTGGAAGGAATGTGACCGAACAGCACCATTCAGTCACTGGAAATGTAAGCTCAATTCTACAGGGACGGTCTTTAAATTACCGTCAATTTACGGGGACGGTCTTTATATTACCGTCAATTTACGGGGACGGTCTTTAAATTACCGTCAATTTACGGGGACGGTCTTTAAATTACCGTCAATTTACGGGGACGGTCTTTAAATTACCGACATTTCACGGGGACGGTCTTTAAATTACCGTCATTTTACGGGGTCGGTCTTTAAATTACCGTCATTTTACGGGGACGGTCTTTAAATTACCGTCAATTTACGGGGACGGTCATTAAATTACCGTCAATTTACGGGGATAGTCTTTAAATTACCGTCAATTTACGGGGATAGTCTTTAAATTACAGTCAATTTACGGAGACGGTCTTTAAATTACCGTCAATTTACGGGGACGGTCTTTAAATTACCGTCAATTTACGGGGACGGTCTTTAAATTACCGCCATTTTACGGGGACGGTCTTTAAATTACCGTCATTTTACGGGGACGGTCTTTAAATTACCGTCAATTTACGGGGACGGTCTTTAAATTACCGTCAATTTACGGGGATAGTCTTTAAATTACAGTCAATTTACGGAGACGGTCTTTAAATTACCGTCAATTTACGGGGACGGTCTTTAAATTGCAGTCAATTTACGGAGGCGGTCTTTAAATTACCGTCAATTTACGGGGACGGTCTTTAAATTACCGTCAATTTACGGGGACGGTCTTTAAATTACCGTCAATTTACGGGGACGGTCTTTAAATTACCGTCATTTTACGGGGACGGTCTTTAAATTACCGTCAATTTACGGGGACGGTCTTTAAATTACCGTCAATTTACGGGGATAGTCTTTAAATTACCGTCAATTTACGGGGATAGTCTTTAAATTACAGTCAATTTACGGAGACGGTCTTTAAATTACCGTCAATTTACGGGGACGGTCTTTAAATTACGTCAATTTACGGGGATAGTCTTTAAATTACCGTCAATTTACGGGGACGGTCTTTAAATTAACGTCAATTTACGGGGATAATCTTTAAATTACCGTCAATTTACGGGGATAGTCTTTAAATTACCGTCAATTTACGGGGACGGTCTTTATATTACCGTCAATTTACGGGGACGGTCTTTATAATTACCGTCAATTTACGGGGATAGTCTTTAAATTACCGTCAATTTACGGGGACGGTCTTTAAATTACCGTCAATTTACGGGGATAGTCTTTAAATTACCGTCAATTTACGGGGACGGTCTTTAAATTACCGTCAATTTACGGGGACGGTCTTTAAATTACCGTCAATTTACGGGGATAGTCTTTAAATTACCGTCAATTTACGGGGATAGTCTTTAAATTACCGTCAATTTACGGGGATAGTCTTTAAATTACCGTCAATTTACGGGGACGGTCTTTAAATTACCGTCAATTTACGGGGACGGTCTTTAAATTACCGTCAATTTACGGGGACGGTCTTTAAATTACCGTCATTTTACGGGGACGGTCTTTAAATTACCGTCAATTTACGGGGACGGTCTTTAAATTACCGTCAATTTACGGGGACGGTCTTTAAATTACCGTCAATTTACGGGACGGTCTTTAAATTACCGTCAATTTACGGGGATAGTCTTTAAATTACCGTCATTTACGGAGACGGTCTTTAAATTACCGTCAATTTACGGGGATAGTCTTTAAATTACCGTCAATTTACGGGGATAGTCTTTAAATTACCGTCAATTTACGGGGACGGTCTTTAAATTACCGTCAATTTACGGGGACGGTCTTTAAATTACCGTCAATTTACGGGGACGGTCTTTAAATTACCGTCAATTTACGGGGATAGTCTTTAAATTACCGTCAATTTACGGGGACGGTCTTTAAATTACCGTCAATTTACGGGGACGGTCTTTAAATTACCGTCAATTTACGGGGACGGTCTTTAAATTACCGTCAATTTACGGGGACGGTCTTTAAATTACCGTCAATTTACGGGGACGGTCTTTAAATTACCGTCAATTTACGGGGACGGTCTTTATATTACCGTCAATTTACGGGGACGGTCTTTATATTACCGTCAATTTACGGGGATAGTCTTTAAATTACCGTCAATTTACGGGGACGGTCTTTAAATTACCGTCAATTTACGGGGATAGTCTTTAAATTACCGTCAATTTACGGGGATAGTCTTTAAATTACAGTCAATTTACGGAGACGGTCTTTAAATTACCGTCAATTTACGGGGACGGTCTTTAAATTACCGTCAATTTACGGGGACGGTCTTTAAATTACCGTCATTTTACGGGGACGGTCTTTAAATTACCGTCATTTTACGGGGACGGTCTTTAAATTACCGTCAATTTACGGGGACGGTCTTTAAATTACCGTCAATTTACGGGGATAGTCTTTAAATTACCGTCAATTTACGGGGATAGTCTTTAAATTACCGTCAATTTACGGAGACGGTCTTTAAATTAACGTCAATTTACGGGGACGGTCTTTAAATTACCGTCAATTTACGGGGATAGTCTTTAAATTACCGTCAATTTACGGGGACGGTCTTTAAATTACCGTCAATTTACGGGGACGGTCTTTAAATTACCGTCAATTTACGGGGATAGTCTTTAAATTACCGTCAATTTACGGGGATAGTCTTTAAATTACCGTCAATTTACGGGACGGTCTTTAAATTACCGTCAATTTACGGGGACGGTCTTTAAATAACCGTCAATTTACGGGGACGGTCTTTAAATTACCGTCAATTTACGGGGATAGTCTTTAAATTACCGTCAATTTACGGGGACGGTCTTTAAATTACCGTCAATTTACGGGGACGGTCTTTAAATTACCGTCAATTTACGGGGATAGTCTTTAAATTACCGTCAATTTACGGGGACGGTCTTTAAATTACCGTCAATTTACGGGGATAGTCTTTAAATTACCGTCAATTTACGGGGATAGTCTTTAAATTACAGTCAATTTACGGAGACGGTCTTTAAATTACCGTCAATTTACGGGGACGGTCTTTAAATTACCGTCAATTTACGGGGACGGTCTTTAAATTACCGCCATTTTACGGGGACGGTCTTTAAATTACCGTCATTTTACGGGGACGGTCTTTAAATTACCGTCAATTTACGGGGACGGTCTTTAAATTACCGTCAATTTACGGGGATAGTCTTTAAATTACCGTCAATTTACGGGGATAGTCTTTAAATTACAGTCAATTTACGGAGACGGTCTTTAAATTACCGTCAATTTACGGGGACGGTCTTTAAATTACAGTCAATTTACGGAGACGGTCTTTAAATTACCGTCAAT
This sequence comes from Phalangium opilio, assembly GCA_019434445.1. Classification (NCBI taxonomy): domain Eukaryota; kingdom Metazoa; phylum Arthropoda; class Arachnida; order Opiliones; family Phalangiidae; genus Phalangium; species Phalangium opilio. The sequence goes on from JAEQBA010004845.1 coordinate 13,966, forward strand.
TTACGGGGACGGTCTTTAAATTACCGTCAATTTACGGGGACGGTCTTTAAATTACCGTCATTTTACGGGGACGGTCTTTAAATTACCGTCATTTTACGGGGACGGTCTTTAAATTACCGTCAATTTACGGGGACGGTCTTTAAATTACCGTCAATTTACGGGGATAGTCTTTAAATTACCGTCAATTTACGGGGATAGTCTTTAAATTACAGTCAATTTACGGAGACGGTCTTTAAATTACCGTCAATTTACGGGGACGGTCTTTAAATTAACGTCAATTTACGGGGATAATCTTTAAATTACCGTCAATTTACGGGGATAGTCTTTAAATTACCGTCAATTTACGGGGACGGTCTTTATATTACCGTCAATTTACGGGGACGGTCTTTATATTACCGTCAATTTACGGGGATAGTCTTTAAATTACCGTCAATTTACGGGGACGGTCTTTAAATTACCGTCAATTTACGGGGATAGTCTTTAAATTATCGTCAATTTACGGAATAGTCTTTAAATTACCGTGAATTTACGGGGATAGTCTTTAAATTACCGTGAATTTACGGGGATAGTCTTTAAATTACCGTCAATTTACGGGGATAGTCTTTAAATTACCGTCAATTTACGGGGACGGTCTTTAAATTACCGACATTTCACGGGGACGGTCTTTAAATTACCGTCATTTTACGGGGTCGGTCTTTAAATTACCGTCATTTACGGGGACGGTCTTTAAATTACCGTCAATTTACGGGGACGGTCATTAAATTACCGTCAATTTACGGGGATAGTCTTTAAATTACCGTCAATTTACGGGGATAGTCTTTAAATTACAGTCAATTTACGGAGACGGTCTTTAAATTACCGTCAATTTACGGGGACGGTCTTTAAATTACCGTCAATTTACGGGGACGGTCTTTAAATTACCGCCATTTTACGGGGACGGTCTTTAAATTACCGTCATTTTACGGGGACGGTCTTTAAATTACCGTCAATTTACGGGGACGGTCTTTAAATTACCGTCAATTTACGGGGATAGTCTTTAAATTACAGTCAATTTACGGAGACGGTCTTTAAATTACCGTCAATTTACGGGGACGGTCTTTAAATTGCAGTCAATTTAAGGAGGCGGTCTTTAAATTACCGTCAATTTACGGGGACGGTCTTTAAATTACCGTCAATTTACGGGGACGGTCTTTAAATTACCGTCATTTTACGGGGACGGTCTTTAAATTACCGTCATTTTACGGGGACGGTCTTTAAATTACCGTCAATTTACGGGGACGGTCTTTAAATTACCGTCAATTTACGGGGATAGTCTTTAAATTACCGTCAATTTACGGGGATAGTCTTTAAATTACAGTCAATTTACGGAGACGGTCTTTAAATTACCGTCAATTTACGGGGACGGTCTTTAAATTAACGTCAATTTACGGGGATAGTCTTTAAATTACCGTCAATTTACGGGGACGGTCTTTAAATTAACGTCAATTTACGGGGATAATCTTTAAATTACCGTCAATTTACGGGGATAGTCTTTAAATTACCGTCAATTTACGGGGACGGTCTTTATATTACCGTCAATTTACGGGGACGGTCTTTATATTACCGTCAATTTACGGGGATAGTCTTTAAATTACCGTCAATTTACGGGGACGGTCTTTAAATTAACGTCAATTTACGGGGATAATCTTTAAATTACCGTCAATTTACGGGGATAGTCTTTAAATTACCGTCAATTTACGGGGACGGTCTTTATATTACCGTCAATTTACGGGGACGGTCTTTATATTACCGTCAATTTACGGGGATAGTCTTTAAATTACCGTCAATTTACGGGGACGGTCTTTAAATTACCGTCAATTTACGGGGATAGTCTTTAAATTACCGTCAATTTACGGGGATAGTCTTTAAATTACAGTCAATTTACGGAGACGGTCTTTAAATTACCGTCAATTTACGGGGACGGTCTTTAAATTACCGTCAATTTACGGGGACGGTCTTTAAATTACCGCCATTTTACGGGGACGGTCTTTAAATTACCGTCATTTTACGGGGACGGTCTTTAAATTACCGTCAATTTACGGGGACGGTCTTTAAATTACCGTCAATTTACGGGGATAGTCTTTAAATTACCGTCAATTTACGGGGATAGTCTTTAAATTACAGTCAATTTACGGAGACGGTCTTTAAATTAACGTCAATTTACGGGGATAATCTTTAAATTACCGTCAATTTACGGGGATAGTCTTTAAATTACCGTCAATTTACGGGGACGGTCTTTAAATTACCGTCAATTTACGGGGACGGTCTTTAAATTACCGTCAATTTACGGGGATAGTCTTTAAATTACCGTCAATTTACGGGGATAGTCTTTAAATTACAGTCAATTTACGGAGACGGTCTTTAAATTACCGTCAATTTACGGGGACGGTCTTTAAATTAACGTCAATTTACGGGGATAATCTTTAAATTACCGTCAATTTACGGGGATAGTCTTTAAATTACCGTCAATTTACGGGGACGGTCTTTATATTACCGTCAATTTACGGGGACGGTCTTTATATTACCGTCAATTTACGGGGATAGTCTTTAAATTACCGTCAATTTACGGGGACGGTCTTTAAATTACCGTCAATTTACGGGGATAGTCTTTAAATTACCGTCAATTTACGGGGATAGTCTTTAAATTACAGTCAATTTACGGAGACGGTCTTTAAATTACCGTCAATTTACGGGGACGGTCTTTAAATTACCGTCAATTTACGGGGACGGTCTTTAAATTACCGCCATTTTACGGGGACGGTCTTTAAATTACCGTCATTTTACGGGGACGGTCTTTAAATTACCGTCAATTTACGGGGACGGTCTTTAAATTACCGTCAATTTACGGGGATAGTCTTTAAATTACCGTCAATTTACGGGATAGTCTTTAAATTACAGTCAATTTACGGAGACGGTCTTTAAATTACCGTCAATTTACGGGGACGGTCTTTAAATTACAGTCAATTTACGGAGACGGTCTTTAAATTACCGTCAATTTACGGGGACGGTCTTTAAATTACCGTCAATTTACGGGGACGGTCTTTAAATTACCGTCATTTTACGGGGACGGTCTTTAAATTACCGTCATTTTACGGGGACGGTCTTTAAATTACCGTCAATTTACGGGGACGGTCTTTAAATTACCGTCAATTTACGGGGATAGTCTTTAAATTACCGTCAATTTACGGGGATAGTCTTTAAATTACAGTCAATTTACGGAGACGGTCTTTAAATTACCGTCAATTTACGGGGACGGTCTTTAAATTAACGTCAATTTACGGGGATAATCTTTAAATTACCGTCAATTTACGGGGATAGTCTTTAAATTACCGTCAATTTACGGGGACGGTCTTTATATTACCGTCAATTTACGGGGACGGTCTTTATATTACCGTCAATTTACGGGGATAGTCTTTAAATTACCGTCAATTTACGGGGACGGTCTTTAAATTACCGTCAATTTACGGGGATAGTCTTTAAATTATCGTCAATTTACGGGAATAGTCTTTAAATTACCGTGAATTTACGGGGATAGTCTTTAAATTACCGTCAATTTACGGGGATAGTCTTTAAATTACCGTCAATTTACGGGGATAGTCTTTAAATTACCGTCATTTTACGGGGACGGTCTTTAAATTACCGTCAATTTACGGGGACGGTCTTTAAATTACCGTCAATTTACGGGGATAGTCTTTAAATTACAGTCAATTTACGGGGACGGTCTTTAAATTACCGTCAATTTACGGGGACGGTCTTTAAATTAACGTCAATTTACGGGGATAATCTTTAAATTACCGTCAATTTACGGGGATAGTCTTTAAATTACCGTCAATTTACGGGGACGGTCTTTAAATTACCGTCAATTTACGGGGACGGTCTTTATTACCGTCAATTTACGGGGATAGTCTTTAAATTACCGTCAATTTACGGGGACGGTCTTTAAATTACCGTCAATTTACGGGGATAGTCTTTAAATTACCGTCAATTTACGGGGATAGTCTTTAAATTACAGTCAATTTACGGAGACGGTCTTTAAATTACCGTCAATTTACGGGGACGGTCTTTAAATTACCGTCAATTTACGGGGACGGTCTTTAAATTACCGCCATTTTACGGGGACGGTCTTTAAATTACCGTCATTTTACGGGGACGGTCTTTAAATTACCGTCAATTTACGGGGACGGTCTTTAAATTACCGTCAATTTACGGGGATAGTCTTTAAATTACCGTCAATTTACGGGGATAGTCTTTAAATTACAGTCAATTTACGGAGACGGTCTTTAAATTACCGTCAATTTACGGGGACGGTCTTTAAATTACCGTCAATTTACGGGGACGGTCTTTAAATTACCGCCATTTTACGGGGACGGTCTTTAAATTACCGTCATTTTACGGGGACGGTCTTTAAATTACCGTCAATTTACGGGGACGGTCTTTAAATTACCGTCAATTTACGGGGATAGTCTTTAAATTACCGTCAATTTACGGGGATAGTCTTTAAATTACAGTCAATTTACGGAGACGGTCTTTAAATTACCGTCAATTTACGGGGACGGTCTTTAAATTACAGTCAATTTACGGAGACGGTCTTTAAATTACCGTCAATTTACGGGGACGGTCTTTAAATTACCGTCAATTTACGGGGACGGTCTTTAAATTACCGTCATTTTACGGGGACGGTCTTTAAATTACCGTCATTTTACGGGGACGGTCTTTAAATTACCGTCAATTTACGGGGACGGTCTTTAAATTACCGTCAATTTACGGGGATAGTCTTTAAATTACCGTCAATTTACGGGGATAGTCTTTAAATTACAGTCAATTTACGGAGACGGTCTTTAAATTACCGTCAATTTACGGGGACGGTCTTTAAATTAACGTCAATTTACGGGGATAATCTTTAAATTACCGTCAATTTACGGGGATAGTCTTTAAATTACCGTCATTTACGGGGACGGTCTTTATATTACCGTCAATTTACGGGGACGGTCTTTATATTACCGTCAATTTACGGGGATAGTCTTTAAATTACCGTCAATTTACGGGGACGGTCTTTAAATTACCGTCAATTTACGGGGATAGTCTTTAAATTATCGTCAATTTACGGGAATAGTCTTTAAATTACCGTGAATTTACGGGGATAGTCTTTAAATTACCGTCAATTTACGGGGATAGTCTTTAAATTACCGTCAATTTACGGGGATAGTCTTTAAATTACCGTCAATTTACGGGGACGGTCTTTAAATTACCGTCATTTCACGGGGACGGTCTTTAAATTACCGTCATTTTACGGGGTCGGTCTTTAAATTACCGTCATTTTACGGGGACGGTCTTTAAATTACCGTCAATTTACGGGGACGGTCATTAAATTACCGTCAATTTACGGGGATAGTCTTTAAATTACCGTCAATTTACGGGGATAGTCTTTAAATTACAGTCAATTTACGGAGACGGTCTTTAAATTACCGTCAATTTACGGGGACGGTCTTTAAATTACCGTCAATTTACGGGGACGGTCTTTAAATTACCGCCATTTTACGGGGACGGTCTTTAAATTACCGTCATTTTACGGGGACGGTCTTTAAATTACCGTCAATTTACGGGGACGGTCTTTAAATTACCGTCAATTTACGGGGATAGTCTTTAAATTACAGTCAATTTACGGAGACGGTCTTTAAATTACCGTCAATTTACGGGGACGGTCTTTAAATTGCAGTCAATTTAAGGAGGCGGTCTTTAAATTACCGTCAATTTACGGGGATAGTCTTTAAATTACCGTCAATTTACGGGGATAGTCTTTAAATTACAGTCAATTTACGGAGACGGTCTTTAAATTACCGTCAATTTACGGGGACGGTCTTTAAATTACAGTCAATTTACGGAGACGGTCTTTAAATTACCGTCAATTTACGGGGACGGTCTTTAAATTACCGTCAATTTACGGGGACGGTCTTTAAATTACCGTCATTTTACGGGGACGGTCTTTAAATTACCGTCATTTTACGGGGACGGTCTTTAAATTACCGTCAATTTACGGGGACGGTCTTTAAATTACCGTCAATTTACGGGGATAGTCTTTAAATTACCGTCAATTTACGGGGATAGTCTTTAAATTACAGTCAATTTACGGAGACGGTCTTTAAATTACCGTCAATTTACGGGGACGGTCTTTAAATTAACGTCAATTTACGGGGATAATCTTTAAATTACCGTCAATTTACGGGGATAGTCTTTAAATTACCGTCAATTTACGGGGACGGTCTTTATATTACCGTCAATTTACTAGGACGGTCTTTATATTACCGTCAATTTACGGGGATAGTCTTTAAATTACCGTCAATTTACGGGGACGGTCTTTAAATTACCGTCAATTTACGGGGATAGTCTTTAAATTATCGTCAATTTACGGGAATAGTCTTTAAATTACCGTCAATTTACGGGGATAGTCTTTAAATTACCGTCAATTTACGGGGATAGTCTTTAAATTACCGTCAATTTACGGGGATAGTCTTTAAATTACCGTCAATTTACGGGGACGGTCTTTAAATTACCGACATTTCACGGGGACGGTCTTTAAATTACCGTCATTTTACGGGGTCGGTCTTTAAATTACCGTCATTTTACGGGGACGGTCTTTAAATTACCGTCAATTTACGGGGACGGTCATTAAATTACCGTCAATTTACGGGGATAGTCTTTAAATTACCGTCAATTTACGGGGATAGTCTTTAAATTACAGTCAATTTACGGAGACGGTCTTTAAATTACCGTCAATTTACGGGGACGGTCTTTAAATTACCGTCAATTTACGGGGACGGTCTTTAAATTACCGCCATTTTACGGGGACGGTCTTTAAATTACCGTCATTTTACGGGGACGGTCTTTAAATTACCGTCAATTTACGGGGACGGTCTTTAAATTACCGTCAATTTACGGGGATAGTCTTTAAATTACAGTCAATTTACGGAGACGGTCTTTAAATTACCGTCAATTTACGGGGACGGTCTTTAAATTGCAGTCAATTTAAGGAGGCGGTCTTTAAATTACCGTCAATTTACGGGGACGGTCTTTAAATTACCGTCAATTTACGGGGACGGTCTTTAAATTACCGTCATTTTACGGGGACGGTCTTTAAATTACCGTCATTTTACGGGGACGGTCTTTAAATTACCGTCAATTTACGGGGACGGTCTTTAAATTACCGTCAATTTACGGGGATAGTCTTTAAATTACCGTCAATTTACGGGGATAGTCTTTAAATTACAGTCAATTTACGGAGACGGTCTTTAAATTACCGTCAATTTACGGGGACGGTCTTTAAATTAACGTCAATTTACGGGGATAGTCTTTAAATTACCGTCAATTTACGGGGACGGTCTTTAAATTAACGTCAATTTACGGGGATAATCTTTAAATTACCGTCAATTTACGGGGATAGTCTTTAAATTACCGTCAATTTACGGGGACGGTCTTTATATTACCGTCAATTTACGGGGACGGTCTTTATATTACCGTCAATTTACGGGGATAGTCTTTAAATTACCGTCAATTTACGGGGACGGTCTTTAAATTATCGTCAATTTACGGGGATAATCTTTAAATTACCGTCAATTTACGGGGATAGTCTTTAAATTACCGTCAATTTACGGGGACGGTCTTTATATTACCGTCAATTTACGGGGACGGTCTTTATATTACCGTCAATTTACGGGGATAGTCTTTAAATTACCGTCAATTTACGGGGACGGTCTTTAAATTACCGTCAATTTACGGGGATAGTCTTTAAATTACCGTCAATTTACGGGGATAGTCTTTAAATTACAGTCAATTTACGGAGACGGTCTTTAAATTACCGTCAATTTACGGGGACGGTCTTTAAATTACCGTCAATTTACGGGGACGGTCTTTAAATTACCGCCATTTTACGGGGACGGTCTTTAAATTACCGTCATTTTACGGGGACGGTCTTTAAATTACCGTCAATTTACGGGGACGGTCTTTAAATTACCGTCAATTTACGGGGATAGTCTTTAAATTACCGTCAATTTACGGGGATAGTCTTTAAATTACAGTCAATTTACGGAGACGGTCTTTAAATTACCGTCAATTTACGGGGACGGTCTTTAAATTACAGTCAATTTACGGAGACGGTCTTTAAATTACCGTCAATTTACGGGGACGGTCTTTAAATTACCGTCAATTTACGGGGACGGTCTTTAAATTACCGTCATTTTACGGGGACGGTCTTTAAATTACCGTCATTTTACGGGGACGGTCTTTAAATTACCGTCAATTTACGGGGACGGTCTTTAAATTACCGTCAATTTACGGGGATAGTCTTTAAATTACCGTCAATTTACGGGGATAGTCTTTAAATTACAGTCAATTTACGGAGACGGTCTTTAAATTACCGTCAATTTACGGGGACGGTCTTTAAATTAACGTCAATTTACGGGGATAATCTTTAAATTACCGTCAATTTACGGGGATAGTCTTTAAATTACCGTCAATTTACGGGGACGGTCTTTATATTACCGTCAATTTACGGGGACGGTCTTTATATTACCGTCAATTTACGGGGATAGTCTTTAAATTACCGTCAATTTACGGGGACGGTCTTTAAATTACCGTCAATTTACGGGGATAGTCTTTAAATTATCGTCAATTTACGGGAATAGTCTTTAAATTACCGTGAATTTACGGGGATAGTCTTTAAATTACCGTGAATTTACGGGGATAGTCTTTAAATTACCGTCAATTTACGGGGATAGTCTTTAAATTACCGTCAATTTACGGGGACGGTCTTTAAATTACCGTCATTTTACGGGGACGGTCTTTAAATTACCGTCAATTTACGGGGATAGTCTTTAAATTACCGTCAATTTACGGGGATAGTCTTTAAATTACCGTCAATTTACGGGGATAGTCTTTACATTACCGTCAGTCCCCTTGATTGTCTTTACATTACCGTCAATCCCCTTGATTGTCTTTACATTACCGTCCTTTGTAATTGGATTGTTAGAATACCGACCATTTTCAGAGACGTTTGTTAAACTACCGACAATTTTTAGAGGTGATAATTATTTGTATTTCTGTTATTTAATTTCTAGGGAGTACATAAAAGATCCCAGGGTTAAATCAACTTCGAGTTGATCGACTCGGAAAGAAAATCATCACTAAAGTTACAAATTATTTCATTAAATATTCGAAGAATTAAACGCTTTAGATAAAAAATAATAATTCGAGTAATGGTTAAAGGTATTTAAATGTTTAAGACGAATTAATGATAGAGTTAAGTAGTGATAATTATGCAAATACGCATGAATCCAAGATGGCCGCCACCCCAAGATGGCGGCCAGACCCTCATCCACCAGACTCAAACCAAGCTTCCAACCAAAGATTAGGCTAAAATCTTACCTGACCAACCCTGCCTTCCACAATGCTATGCCTATTTAGAAGGATTTTTACACATTTACCTCGTTTGAATTTCCCGCCATAAAAATAAACCTCTAGATATGTCTAAGAAACAAAAAAACAAATATACGAATAAAGATTTTTTTTAATAACAAGTCCCAAATAATATATACAATAAAATAATAGAGAATAACAAGAATATATAAAAACAAAAAGGTCAATACTTTTTTTTGAGTTGGAAAGGGCTTAAAAATATTGATATTGTTTATCAGAGTCATCAAGAAAGTCAATACTTCTTTTCTTTGAGTTGGGGCGGGCTTGTTTACCCACAACGTAAAAAACATGTTACATGCTGAATCTTAAATTATTTACCGATACTTCCGGGGTAAACAAAACAGGTTGTTTTTTGGCACTTCTTGATCCTGAACCGTAGGTTTTATGCGCACGACTTTGTGGATGACATCGACCACCATCAGTAAGCTTTGTTCGTGCATTCTGGTGGCCGACGTCAAGGGGCGCGGCGTGAGATAAACGCTGCTGGATGAATTTTGATAAAAGACAAGCAGGGTAGTCGAGGATTGTTAGAAAACGACCTTTTCAAGTAAATCCGTCCATGGGTTCTCGAAGATCGTGGGCATTGCGACGAGGCCTGGTTGTTTTCGCCGCTTCTTGTTCCCGAAATGTATCTATCATTGAAGAGGGCCACTCTGATGTCGTGAAATAGTTAAGTTTGAGAAGGACATCGAAGTCAAGACCCTACGATGAGCCTCACTGAAGAGAACATGCTCCAACTGGTGCAGGGTACGCAGAACCTTATGCAGTGGCAGGGCTTGTGGGCTTGTACGGGCCATGTCACATAAAATTCTTCGTTGACCCTTTACCTCCCAAAGGAAGTTACATCCGAGCCACTGTGGGGCCTGGTCTTCTTGTCCAGGTCTGGTTGTTTGCGCCAATTCTTGGTCGCGAACAGTATCCAAACCCAATACTGATGGTTGTAGATGAGGACTTCTCCTTCATTGCGATAGTCAGTTGTATGAACGCAAATGACGCTGCAATGAAGTTAAAGTCCACAACCATCAGTAAACTCTCTTCATGCGACTTCACACAAATTTACGCAACTTTTTGTGTAGCCAAATGTACCGGCGAAGGATTATACAAAAACGTTACGTAAATCTAGCCCATGAATAGAATTTGGTCTCTTCCCAGGCCATTCCTGAGAAGAGACGAATGGAAAAATAGAATTTGGTCTCTTCTCACACAACAAAAGCTGTGTGAGTCCAGGAGCGTTGGAGAAAGACATCGTCGTAAAAATAGTACTCCACACGGTTAAACATGAGAGCGTAGTCAGGCAACTGATAACTTTCTTTTCGAAACACGGGGCTTATATACTAAAATACCGAGGCCAAATTTAATCTTAGAAGAGTTCTCTAGATAAAAAACTTATTTTTTTTACCGACTCCACCCTTTAATTTATTACTACAGGCGGTTGGCTTATATAATAACAGCCTCAAACAAGCTTGAATCCGGATCGAACTAGTCAGGGCGTGGTCCTTTTTTTATTGGAATTGGGTCGGGTTGATTACCTATCCACGTAGATGTTTCAAGGGTAACGACTTTAAAAGTCTTTAACGACTAAAAAAGAATTTTAATGTTTTGATGAAAATAAACGGAGTGTTTTGTAAGATTGCCAATGGCTCAATGGGTAAAGGCAGGGTTTACTAATGTGATAACCAAAAAGTGATGAGTTCGAATCCTGACCAGTCCATCGAGCCATTGGCAATCTTTATTAGGTATAAAATAACGTTAGTCTAAGAAGTTGGGCTTAGTTGACAAACAAGCGTTAGTCATGAATGACGACTTTTTTTTAACTTTAGCGTCTAATACGTGTTTAGATATATATCCAAATAATACCCAGTCAAGTTTTAAAAATTATTTGCATCAGCCGTTAACCTTGAGTAGTAACTATGAAGTCAGGTTAGCGGAAATCATATTTCCAAATCACTGGGTGAATATAAGCGAGGATTTTAACAAGTTTGAAATTCAGGTCGTAAGTGACTCAAATCGGGGCAATTACGCGGCTGTCCGTGAACCTATTGAATATTATAAATTAGAGTTACCAGTCCAACGCTATGGCAAAACCAAAGAGTACGAGCTTCCTCGAGAGTTGTCGATTTGCTAAATGATGATGTTAACAGCCACCCGTATTTGAAAGGCAAATTATCTTTTAAATTAGTTAATAAATATAAAGACGGGGTGCAAGGAAATCAACTAGATACTAATTTACCGGTTTACCTGCAAGTTTTAGGAGCTGAAAATATACGGTTCAAAATACCAGGTGATTCACCCCTAGCCACCTTATTTGAATTTAAGCAGAATAATTTCGAAAACGTCCCCTATATATCAAAACTATCTTTATCAAAGCATGCTAAAAATATAACTTTAAATTACACTACCAATTATGTGGGAATCGAAATTGAGAATGTTGGAGACAGTTTTAAAAAAAATTTGATTACAAGTACGTTCCTAAGGCCGCCATTAAACGTAAAACAAGCCAAGAAATTCCGCCACTAAGAAAAAAACCTCAACCAGAATATAAACCTGTACCGCCATCTATACCTATCCCTACAACTATCGCCGCACTGATGAAATCTGTCTTGCATGATGTTGAGGATTGGTGTAGGGGTGTTAACCTAACCGTCAATCCCAACAAGACTGTCCTTATACCGTTTACTCGGAAAAGGACTAATGACCTATTCAACGATATTTCCTTTTTTGGACAGGTTTTAAAGAAGTCCTCCGAGGTCAAATACCTTGGCGTGACTTTCGATGCCAAGCTTACTTGGAAGTCCCACCTTGATCTGAGTATCAAGAAGGCCAAAATTTTATTTTGGCGTTTAAGAAGTTCAGTCAGCAAGTCCTGGGGCTTAAGCCCTAGCGCTGTAAACTGGATTTATACCAGGATCATCAGGCCAGTGGTCTCCTATGGAGCTCTTGTCTGGTGGCCCAGGGTTCGCCTTAAAACAGCCCAAGATGAACTACGCAAGCTTCAAAGGCTGGCGTGCATCGGTATCACGGGGTCCATGAGAACAGCCCCCACAGCTTCTCTGGAAATCCTTCTCAATATGCTTCCTCTTCACCTTTTTATTGAGGAGGAAGCTATTATGGGAGCCTGTAGGCTCAACAACCTCGGCTGGTGGAAGCCCAAGCATTGGGACTTCAGTCACACCAAGCTTTTCAGTGAGTACAGCAGTACTGAGCCATCACTCGACAAGCCCTTCAGCGTGCACTTTCCCAGTCGCGCTGATTGGGAGACAACCCCAGTCCTCGGGACTGGGGGGGAGTCCGTCTGGTTCACGGACGGCTCTAAGACGGACTCTGGAGTTGGTGCCGGGGTCTACTGCTTGACCAAGAAGTTTGGTTTTTACGAGAGCCTTGGCAACTATGCCAGCGTTTTCCAGGCGGAAATCATGGCCATTTGTTTATGCGCGGATTTCTGCAACAAGAAAAACTATTGCGGACGGACGATTCAGATCTATTCGGATAGTCAGGCCGCCCTCAAGGCGCTGAATCAGTGCCTTGTCGATTCCAGACTGCCCAGGTAGCAAAAACCCGTGATTTACACGTCTAAAAGCGGTGTACGGTAAACCTAATTATGAACGTGTAAAAAACCCATACCATGTCACCTCTAAACACTGTCTTAATCACGTTAACAAATAGTGAAAATCACGTGGTTTTTATTAAATATGTAAACAGTATTTGCACTCAAAATTCACGTGAAGATAATGTAAGGTAATTAAATGTTCGTAACGTGCAATTAACGTGGGTAGCACGTGTACCCAACGTTTCTCGGGTACCCAAAACCCGTGATTTACCCGTCTAAAAGCGGTGTACGGTAAACGTAATTATGAACGTGTAAAATACCCATACCATGTCACCTCTAAGCACCGTTTGTTCACGTTAACCAACAGTGAAGATCACGTTGTTGTAACTAATAAATATCATAAGATAAACTTTAAATGGTTGAAAATGAATGGCACATGATCATTTAACTTGATGTTATAAGTCCAAAATATGTCCAGGTTAAATTTTAAACGCAAAGCTAGAAACTAACCTCCAGCTAGCCGACCGAAAACCAAATGGTTAAAACATTGCGATAGATAAGGAGGTCTAATATTTGTTAGACCTCGATTTAAAATGAAAGATTTAAAAAAGCGAACGGCCGAACACCCTACCTATTTTTTAGGAGCACTATACTGAAGGAGACGTAGCTGTATTTTAAAGCACTTATAAGGCAACGTTTATTTTTAATCCTATAATATTACTCCAGGGAAAATGTCAATAGAAAACGGTACTAGATGGTAGGTGTCATATGGAGAAAGAAAATGTGGGCTTCAACAATTTGCTGTGAATGACGGTCGGTCTTAACAACGATGAAGTCTATACAATAATCACTTATTTATTTGTACCCATACATATCACCTGTGCTTGCCTTTCTAAAAATTATATTAAAACAATTGTATGTGTTGAAATTTGATTTACTATAAGTTTAAATTTAAATACATTGTGATACTATAAATTAACAAATAATTTCATATATTAGAAATAGTATATATTTCAACTACTTTGTTAGAATCAACTTCAATCACACGTACAAATATCTTGTTCTTTTCAACCTCATTGTCACGTGATTTAGGCATATTGAGTAACTGTTAAATTCAACTTCATGTTCACGTGTATTACACGGCCTAAATCACCACCAAACTTAGTGTGATATTTTCCACCAATTTTCCACGTGTATTAAACGCTTTAAATCCCCACCAAATTAACGTGATGAGTTCAACCAAAACTCCACGTGTTTTAATTGCGTGATACTTTCAACCTTTACTCCACGTGTTGTACACGCTTTAAATCGCTACCTATTTAACGTGATGTGTTCAACCAAAACTCCACGTGTTTTACACGTCTAAATATACACCACAACTAACGTGATAGTTTCAACCTATTCCCCACGTGTTTTACACGCCCTAAATCATCACCAAAATTAGCGTGATATTTTCAACCTATACTCCACGTGTTATACACGCTTTACATCGCCACCAAATTAACGTGATGTGTTCAACCAAAACTCCACGTGTTTTACACGTCTAAATATACTCCATAATTAACGTGATAGTTTCAACCTATTCCCCACGAGTTTTACACTCCCTAAATCAACACCACAATTAACGTGATATTATCCACCTATACTCCACGTGTTTTACACGCCCTAAATCATCAGCTCTATTAACGTGATATATTCAACGTATACTCCACGTGTTTTACACTTATGAAAAACCCAAACACGTTATATACACTAAGAACACTCAAAATACACGTAATTTACATGGTGAATTGCTACCTGGGTGGTGCTCAGCTGTCTGGATCTGCTGGGTTCTTTGGCTGCCCGCAACAAGGTTCAATTGCTGTGGGTGCCAGGGCACTGCGGATACCTGGGCAATGAGAGGGCTGATATGTATGCCAAAAGGGGGGCTTAGGCGAAGTTCTTCGGACCAGAGCCTGCGGTTCCCATCCCCCATGGCATCATTCGCCATAGGATTCACTGCCGGATGTCTGCACTTCAACTGCAGCATGGATGGACAGAGACAGGCCAAGGAGTTTGTCCCAGGTCCTTCTATCACTAGGGTAAAGGAACTGCTTGCCCTCACCAAAAACAAAATTAGGCTGGTCACCAGTCTCCTCACTGGACACTGCCGGCTGAATAGACACCTGCACTTATTGGGCATCGTTGATGACCCGGTCTGTTGGTTCTGCCGGGAGGTAGAGGAAACCTCCTCCCATATCCTCTGTAGCTGCGACTACCTCGCGGCCATGAGGTTCGAGCATTTCGATATGCATACTATGGAACCTCACCAGTTCTCTACTGTCTCGGCCAATCGGATTCTCCGATTCATCGAGGCGACAGGACTCTTCGTAGTCTAACAAGCTCGGGGCGCACAATATACCCTTGGTATCGGTGCTCGGCGCGGCGACGCGCCACCCCCTTCAACAATATAACAATATATATACCTATTTTACCGCGAACTACCCCCTTTTTGCCGATACCCATTGATCCAACTACGCCTGTAGTACCAGTGCAACCACAGCCAGCTAAAATAATTATTTGTTGTTCGAACAATGGACCAGTTTGAAACTATTTACCACAATCATACCTAAACAAATTTTAGCAATAAAATTCCAGCAAAAGAAGTTAAGTTGAATTTTCCCGAGGGGCAAGTCACTATTTCATAATTCACCTGATTGAACTTCTGAACAAATGATTAGTTTGAAAAGAGAGTTAGCGGACTTCAAGCAATGCTATGCTATTTGGGGTGGATAACTGGCTAGTTCATAATCAAATTAGTTTAGTGGGTATTATGCGTAATTTTGAAGATTAGGCGTACCTTTATCTTTTTTAAGCGAAGATCAGTGGGATAGACTATAGTAATCACCGCAAATAATCGTAATCACCGAAAATAAGGAATTTCGTTTGCAATAGTTCACAATTCGGATTAGTAGGCCAGCTCCTGAGTTTTATTATATTGTTCATCGTTGGTCTGCGAAATGTACAACTCGCGAGAGACATATGATTGGGGGTTTACATTGTAAACGAGCAAAATTTCACGAAAACTGAGTTTTGATTTAGAAAAAAAAGAATTTGCTCGTATGGAAGTCGCAGTTTCGCAGGATTTAAAACCTTTTCTGGGCAATTTTTGCCTTCTCTGGCATCGCCAAACATAACCATCAATATTGTCTCGCAAAGATAGTGTCATTTCCTGACCGCACGTATTACATTTTGTAGATTTGGCAATTAAATTTTTGTCTTGTAGCCAACGTATTACATTCGCCTTGTCCTTGCACATATCATGTATTTCAAAACTGGTGATTAAATCTTCCTCTGGGACCAAATGGTCATCTTCACGGATGAAATCAGATAAATCTCGCTCCGAAGAGCTGAAAGAGTCCGACATTTTAAAAGAAAGCTTGAAGTAATAGTGAAATGTGTTTGTCCAAAAAAATTTAAATAACAACTCAACTTTTAGTTTTACTTTTATTTGTAGGTTTAGTTTTAGTTTTATTTCTAGCTTATACATGTGTTAAACGCCTTCTAGTTACATTTTCCCAACAAACATTTTAAAATTGTTTCCTAATATTCTCATTGCACCATCATTAATTCCAGTTTATTTTCACCCTGAAACACCTGTTCTGAAAAACTTGAAAACTAGGTTTGACAGTGTCCTTGACGAACCCACATATATTTTAGCATCCCTTCTTGATCCAAACAAAAAAACTTTGCTTTTTGACAGTAAGTATTGCATTGTCGTTTTTGATGAAAATGGTATATTTGAGCAGGAACATTTTTATTATTATATTGTTCATCGTTGGTCTGCTTTTATCGTGTCCGAAACTTAACCAAAACGCATATCAGCATTTTTAACTTTTATTTCGGTTAGTTTGCTATTATAATTGTTTCCTATTTTAGGTGCCTATACTTCTCCACCGTGGATGAAAGAATACCCAAAATTCAAGTGCCTTTCTAGAAAAAGATCAGAAACCATATTAATAGCTGCTGCTCTCAAGGAAAATTCGCAATTAGCTTCACGCAGCGCTTCAATGGATGTCCCAAAACCATTTACTCCTTTTTAATCGTTAGGCTTGTTTCAATCGGATTCTGACAATTTGAAGAGGACCGTAAGGGATGAGGTGCAATCCTACCTGGTAGAAGTCAGATTAACGCAGCCAGACGTAGCATTGGATTATTGGAGGGCAAAAGAAACTGACTTTGGCACATTAGCTTTGCTGGCGAAACGATATTTATCAGTTCCAGCGACTTCAGCAGATGTGGAAAGATTATTTTCAGTAGCTGGGTTTATTTTGCGGGCGAGACGCAGCAGTTTAACAATACAGCACGTATCAGACATCCTTACTTATACAGATTATAGACAGATTAGTGGAAATTAACGCGAAATAATTTGCACAAATTGCGTTAATTATGGTTTGTTCCTTTAATGAACTTGAAACGATGTCTGAAAATTTCCTCTCAAAGCATAAATTGTTTCTTCTTTTTGAATTTGCTTTCTTTTGGCTATTGATTTCATGTGTAATTTTATGTTTACTATCTTGTTTTTATTTATCTTGACTTAATCCTGTTGGAATATTTAAAATTTTACAAACTAGTTTCTAATAGATTTCAAACTCATTGAAACGATGCCCAATTAGGAACTATTCAAAAAACAGTTTGTGGATCCTACGTTTGAGGAACTCAACCAACTCAGTACAAAAATTTCTCCTAGTTTAACTGATATCAACAATGTAGTTTCCGAGTTTGGTCAAATTCCCAATTAAGTGTGACTGTGCATGAAGATCAAACAAACAAACCCTTGAAACCACATTAATATAGAGAAGGGACCATCATCACAATAATTGTGGCTTCTCTCAAGTTTCGTTTCAATCAACGCTATTTACAAATATGGTACTAACATCTTAATTTTATAGAGGTTTAAAGGGTTCCAAAAGTTGCTTGCATACCCTTTTAGTCGATCTCTCTTTCAGATTTTTCGTAGTCGTAGCACATGATAGGTAGGCCTATAGAATTTTCCCTTTCATTTTTCAAGCAAGTTTTCTTCTTTTTTAAATGACGCGTGAAGAAATTTCAATTTGTTTTCAAGCTTAGAGGATAGGCAACTCTATCTCGGCTAATTCAATATATACTCTGTCCTGACAACAGACGAAACAAATACCGATTTGCAGTATTTAAAATCTCGAGATTTAAAATCCTAAAATCGGTGTTGCTTGCGTCTGTTGTCAGCACGCTCAGAACCACGTTTTAGATTATCCCTAACCCGCTCCAACATAGAGACCTAACTTTGCGCGTGCTGACAACCGACGCTGGAACAGAGTATATATACTACAGGTCGGTTGTTGAAAAGTCAAATGACCGAACGGCAGAAAAGCTATACCAAATTCCCCTCCGCGGGTGGGGGAAAAACTCAGGAGCTGGCCTACTAATCCGAATCGTGAACTATTGCAAACGAAATTCCTTATTTTCGGTGATTACGATTATTTGCGGTGATCTATCCCACTGATCTCCGCTTAAAAAAGATAAAGGTACGCCTAATCTTCAAAATTACGCATAATACCCACTAAACTAATTTGATTATGAACTAGCCAGTTATCCACCCCAAATAGCATAGTCTCTCTTGTCATTGCTTGAAGTCCGCTAACTCTCTTTTCAAACTAATCATTTGTTCAGAAGTTCAATCAGGTGAATTATGAAATAGTGACTTGCCCCTCGGGAAAATTCAACTTAACTTCTTTTGCTGGAATTTTATTGCTAAAATTTGTTTAGGTATGATTGTGGTAAATAGTTTCAAACTGGTCCATTGTTCAAACAACTAAACTTTGGAAGTTGGATGAATTGCGAAAGCTTAGCCGCGTTCCTTAAGTTAAGCGCCATCACTGCGTAAACCATGAAGCTATAAATCGCTCAGAAAAATGTGCTATTAGATATCATTGCAAAAACATATATTTTTAACTATTACTGTAATTCTGCAAACTCTCGCACTCTTAAAAATTATGATTTATTATCTTACATTAATTTTTTATTTCTAAAAAGTGGCTGATATATTCTTCTTTATTCTACCTTCGTTAACCTTATCCCTCCACATAAAAGAAGGGAGTGTGGGTTTCGAAGAAGGAAATCTTCTCGACAAAGATGGCACTCTCACCTCTCTAGTAATTTTCCCTCTAACCATAGTAGGTTTCGTTCTAAAGAAGGTAAACTCTCCTTCAGAGACATGCGCCTTCTTTTCCAAAGAAGGGAAAAATTTCTTCTTTGGAGGGAAACCCTACAATTGAGGAGGGGGACCCCACTTCCAACCCTAGACGGTCCGCCTCTCAGAGTTACTCACCCCCTTCTTATATCTTACGCTTCCAACTCTTGGGCGGGTAAGGGAATGGTGAGAATTTTTGAAGCGCCTTATGAGAAGGTGAAGTTGGATTTGGTTGTGTCGCCCTCTGCATCAAAGAAGGGGAAGGTTGGTCGCGGGAAGAAATCGCCAAATTCCCACCACTGCCTGAATCAGAGAAAATTCAACTTAACTTCTTTTGCTGGAATTTTATTGCTAAAATTTGTTTAGGTATGATTGTGGTAAATAGTTTCAAACTGGTCCATTGTTCAAACAACTAAACTTTGGAAGTTGGATGAATTGCGAAAGCTTAGCCGCGTTCCTTAAGTTAAGCGCCATCACTGCGTAAACCATGAAGCTATAAATCGCTCAGAAAAATGTGCTATTAGATATCATTGCAAAAACATATATTTTTAACTATTACTGTAATTCTGCAAACTCTCGCACTCTTAAAAATTATGATTTATTATCTTACATTAATTTTTTATTTCTAAAAAGTGGCTGATATATTCTTCTTTATTCTACCTTCGTTAACCTTATCCCTCCACATAAAAGAAGGGAGTGTGGGTTTCGAAGAAGGAAATCTTCTCGACAAAGATGGCACTCTCACCTCTCTAGTAATTTTCCCTCTAACCATAGTAGGTTTCGTTCTAAAGAAGGTAAACTCTCCTTCAGAGACATGCGCCTTCTTTTCCAAAGAAGGGAAAAATTTCTTCTTTGGAGGGAAACCCTACAATTGAGGAGGGGGACCCCACTTCCAACCCTAGACGGTCCGCCTCTCAGAGTTACTCACCCCCTTCTTATATCTTACGCTTCCAACTCTTGGGCGGGTAAGGGAATGGTGAGAATTTTTGAAGCGCCTTATGAGAAGGTGAAGTTGGATTTGGTTGTGTCGCCCTCTGCATCAAAGAAGGGGAAGGTTGGTCGCGGGAAGAAATCGCCAAATTCCCACCACTGCCTGAATCAGAGTTAAAAGCCTTTCAGTCTGTTGTTTTCGATAAAGCTTGAATGACACTCATAAATGGCTGGCAACACTTGTCTGCACCATATCAAAAGAAACACAAAACTACTAACAGTTGTTAATTGTTTTTAATTCAGTCCCGATGAATGTTTCTGGCGCTTCTGATACCACCCGTGTTTCTCAAAGTTGCAATATAAGCTCAAACTCTCATGATATTATTCAAATGCCTGAAATTGCAGCGGTGAATATAATTCATAATGATCATGGAAAGTCTGAAGAAGTGAATCAACCAACTAAACCAACAACCGCTACTAGTGACATCTTAAGCGAAAAATTGCCCTTGCCCTAAGGATGCAAGAACCCAAGTTTTTATCCCTAGACGTTTTAACTACTAAAACATAAAAAAAATTAAGAACCATTTTATAAACGAACAGTGTGACAACTTAAAAAGCTTACTTTAGTTTTCATGTACTATTTGTAACATTTTTAAGTGTTTGAACTAACAATATTTCTAATTGCTTGGAAGAAATCAAGGAACATTAGGGAACCATTTATCTAAAAACTAATAAGTAATTAAGTGTTTGAACTAAGCTCTGAAAATTGTCATTAGAAATAATGTTTCAAAATGTTGGAACTTCCATAATATCAGCCCACTCGATCTCTCGAGTAGGTTTGCGTGATCGAGTTGGCTGTGTTCTTTGATAGGCGCTCCCATGGAGCAATGAGACTGGATCCGCTTAAATGTTTTAGACAGTTTTATTGCTCCATGGAAAACGAACAACAAAGGTCCCAACCCCCCAATCGCCGTTAGTGTTTTACTGTTTTGGCATTTTACGAACTCTGTTGAAAAGTTCGATGTTACAGGCTTTATAACCATGTTACTGAAATAAAGGGTGGCTTCGCAGTTTTTCATTTACTTCTGGTAGGATTAAATATGAATTAACGATAGTAATAGTTTAAGTAATTGAAATTAATGGTGTAATAACTATTCCTTTGTGTATTTTTCGTATGAGTGTTAAGCCACGGTTAGCCACATTGTTGAAAATATTTGTGTATTTTTCGTATGAGTGTTAAGCCTCGGTTAGCCACATTGTTGAAAATATTTGTGTATTTTTCGTATGAGTGTTAAGCCTCGGTTAGCCACATTGTTTAAAGTATTTCAATGTTAATCGTTAAGTAGCTTATGGAGAATGTGAAGATTTATAGTCTAACTGAAACTTAATCGTAATGTATAAACATTAAATCAACCGTGAATTTTGTCAATGAAAAAGAAATCAACCGTGAATTTGTTCAAAGAAAAAAGAAATTATCCGTGAATTTTGTCAAAAGAAAAAAGAAAACTAAAAAATTTGGTTAGCCTTAGTCAATCAAGTCATCTATAAGAAAGGTATGTTAAGATAGATTGAAGATGAACACTAAATATAGCTAATATTAGTTTTCTGTCATTTAACAGTATCAATGGCGTCTTCGGAACCATCTAGTCCGAAAATTTTTAAAAACCCGCTCTTAGAAATGGAAGCTGTGATAGGGAAAAAAGTTTATGGTCAGAAGACATAAGAAGATACGTCATGTTAAAACACTCTGAATCACCAGACCAAATTTTAAAAGTTTGCGCGTTTGCGTATATTAATTCCTTGAGCCCGTATGTACTAGAGAGAGTAATTTGTGCAACTGGAGGTAACACTGCGTACGCTGATTACAAATCGGCCATTCATGCTTCGTATTTCTCTTGTAATATGAGTAAGGACCTTAGGCGAATTTATGTTGCCTACCATGTCAAGAGAGGATGTTACCTAAATTTGAACTTAGAAATGTAAGACAATAATTTTTAATATTTTTAAGGGCTCCAGAAGTCATTTAGCATGGGTAAAATATTTTCATTTGTTGGTTGTTGATCTATCGCCATTATTGAAAGGCAGATAAACCAGCCGGGTGAGAGTGAATGAGATTGGATAAGTGACTTGTGGGACTGTTTAAATAGATCAAATATATTGATGTATCTAATTTTTAGTCCGAAAAAGTTTATGGTTGTGGCTCAACAAACATATTTGTCACCAAAAAGTTCTCCAAATAAGTCGTGTAACCAAGTACACCAACTAAACGAAAACATTCAGAATTGTCATCTGGAATATATTCAACACCACCCAAGCGATTAAACTCAGAAATTGGTGCTTGCTCCACTGAAGATAAAATTGATGAGTTAGTGTCTCAAGTATCAGAGTCCATATTACATCCAACCACTTCAAACGTCCAGTGGTCATTTCTAAAACTTCTGGCATATTAAGCTCTACAACTACTTCAGATTAAAGCCTGGAAGTGGTTTCAGATTAAAGCCTGGAAATGGTTTCAGATTAAAGCCTGGAAGTGGTTTCAGATAAAAGCCTGGAAGTGGTTTCAGATTAAAGCCTAGAAGTGGTTTCAGATTAAAGCCTGGAAGTGGTTTCAGATTAAAGCCTGGAAGTGGTTTCAGATAAAAGCCTGGAAGTGGTTTCAGATAAAAGCCTGGAAGTGGTTTCAGATTAAAGCCTGGAAGTAGTTTCAGATTAAAGCCTGGAAGTGGTTTCAGATAAAACCTTGGAAGTTCCGGATAACGCTAAAAAACATGTCATAAAATAAACTAAAAAAAATTGACAAAATAAACTTAAAATAACCCGACAAAATAAACTTTTAAAAAATGTGATAAAATAAACTTAAAAAACGGGATAAAGCAGTAAAAATTTAGAATAGTTTAGTTTTGTTAATATGAACTGTTTGAAGCTGCAAGATAAGATTGGAGAAGTGAGGCCTATTTGATTGCAAACTAGCTCAGTTTAGTTAACATGAACTTTTTGGGTCCAAACTAGCCTAGTTTAGTTAACTCGAAGATTTGATGCTGCACGATAAAATATTGAATCATATTGTGATAAAAACTATGAAGAATTTCTAAAAGGTGGTACAAATTCAGAGGACATAAGTGAAACGTATATGCTACATTTAAG
Source organism: Phalangium opilio (assembly GCA_019434445.1). Taxonomy (NCBI): domain Eukaryota; kingdom Metazoa; phylum Arthropoda; class Arachnida; order Opiliones; family Phalangiidae; genus Phalangium; species Phalangium opilio. The sequence continues at coordinate 37,302 of JAEQBA010004845.1, forward strand.
CCAAAACTTATTAAGAAAAAACTTAATAGTATTTCTAAAAACGTGCAAATATTTTAAAAGAAATCGTTATACTAATCATTATTTCAACAATATTGCTCAGTATTCTAAAACAATTTTAAGCTAAGAAGAGGTAATAATTCATTGTGCCTCCAATAAACTAAATTAGCATAGTTGTCTAAAAATTTAGTACTATCATAGTACATAAAGTTCAAAATGGCTATAGTAATGCTTCATTCGCGAATTAAAATTGTTTTCTTTAGTTTTGCACATTTTTATAGTTTAAAACTTGATTACTTTTGCACATTGACCAAAAACCTGTTTAACCAAAATACCTAATTTTTTCCCTTTGGTAAACATTGCAGTTATGTGCTGTTGATTACATATTTAAGAAAAATAAAATGTTTTAAACATTTTTGATCTTTTGCGAGTATAACATGCAAATCAAAAAATTCAAGTTTAATTTTTTTAGTATATTAAAAGTATTAAGATTAATTGAATTGAATTGAATTGAATTGAATTAAGAAAATTTTAAATGTTATCAATGATTAAAGTTAGAAAACTACTTCAAAGGTACAAAAATGATATTAAAAAACTTGTTCCAAGTATTATTAATTATGTCATTATTTCTGATGTTCCTATTTAGTGGTGAGAAAAAAAACTTGAATGCTTTATTATCTTATGCCAAAAATTAAAAAGTTCAAAAGACTTGTATTCTTGTGTCAAAATAATAGGGGTGTAGCAGACAAAAAATCCATGAAAAATTATAAAAGTTTACTAGTTATTCTTCTCAAAAGTAATGCCGTAACATGGATATTAGATCAAAATTTTCTTACCACCATCAAAATTGGCGGTAAATTTCAAACCATGAGCTGTTCTGGTTTTTGTGGTCTCTGGTGCATGGGCTGAATGCTGGCCTCGGTCAGCAAGCGTGATCGAGTGGGCTGTGGTTCCAGTTACTTCGGAACGTATTCTTTGTTAATAGAATACCAATTTTATAGGAACTCTGAGCATTTAAATTTTACAATGATCGCTTGCTACAATTTGGTACACCGCCATAGCGCGAGCAGGCTCGCTCGTGATCGAATGGGCTGTGCCCCGATACACCGTTTCGACGACTCTACCTTCTATCTCGTTTTTTAGCGCCTGCGCTGTAGGCGTTTGGATCTGAGAGTGCGCAATCACGGCACTGGAGCAACTTCCTTGTATCTGCCGATACTGAGGGTTGCCTACCCCATGAAATACGCTATAAAATGTGCACTACTTGCAACAAATATATAGTGACTTATCCCATGGCTCATACCTAGGCCTGTGAGAGTCCAGTTTTTTGGGGTTCGAGTCGAGTTTCGAGTCTTTAAAAAAGCTCTTATAGAATCTCGAGTCAAGTCTTTTAATTGGTATCGAGTCCTCGAGTCCTTAAGTCAGCTTAAGAACTAGGTTTCAAGTCCAGTGTCGAGTCCTGATATATTATATCAAGTCCCACTGGAGTCCTATTAAATTAATTCTATTAATACTAACTTTAATTTAATTTACTTAGTTTAATTTTACATAATTAATAATACAGGAATTATAATAAACTAATTTCTAATAAGGATAAATTTTTCTCATAAAGTATAAATCTCACGACGAAAATGACGCGCAGTAACAATAATTTAAATTTGGATTGACGGAAATAAGTTAACCAAGAACCTGGAATAATGTGAGGGGAGAAAGATCTATAAGAATTTGGTCCACTGACGCTAAAACTATGGAAACGGTTGTTGTTATTCCAAAAGGGAGTTTCTGATCAATTCGAGATTTACTCAGAATGTTGTTGTTCAATGATAGCACTATCAAATTCACGTATACTGCTAGTTTAAAACGCGTATCCGTTTTTATGGACTATAATTACACTATAAATATACCCGGTGATATCGCGGTTATGATGGGATTTACGCTTGAGTCAAATGAGGATTACGTAATTACAGAATCAATGATGGCACCGTATATCGTAAATTTGGATGCTGGATTACATTCTTTGTTTGTTTACTCTGACGTAGTCACAAATACGATCGTAGGGGATAGTAAAGTCCCTCTTTTGAGAATAATTAGCGTGAAAGGAAAAGACGGAGAAACTGTGGATGTGGAATTTGCTCGACCTCATTACCTGCCTGTATCTTCTTCGGACATACAAACTATAGAAATTAATATTATGGTTGAACTGGGAAACCCCATACAATTCGAGCGAGGGAAGGTGAACGTTACTCTACACTTCAGACCGCGGAGGACCTGGCTCACCTTATAATAATACGAGCTGGATGGGGTAACTTTCAGTTCAGTGAATAGCGGCGAATGACAAACATCATGGGACGACCCCGTTACATTTCCGCCCTAAGCGATCCATGCCTGTATATCGGGGTGTTACTGTGCAAAGAGGGTATGGATTAGGGAACATACAGGCTTCGGCCTTTCGGAGCGCCATGCCCCTTTTTAAACGTGGTGCTCAGTTTCTTGGAAGAAAATTTCTCGATACCGGAGCGAAAGTCGTGATGGACGGAGTGGTATATCAATTAAAAAGTCTCTAGTGACTAGGTCGAAGAGCGCCGGTAAAGAAACCTTATTGTCAGCTGCGAATGTAGTCAAGGAGATGACAGGATCCGGAATTAAAAAGAGGCGTAGAGTGCATCGCAAAGTCACTCGGGCTAAAGCTAAGAAGAGGAAAACATCGTGCCGTTCTTATTCCGATATATTTTCCTGAAGCCCAAGAATATGGCGCTGATGCATCCTAACTCTAGTGGCTGCGTCAATTGCGAATTGGATATTTTCCAAGTCCCGTTAACGCAAACGGGAATTATCAGCGGTGAATGGGTCGAATACTTTCCCATTTCCAGCATCAGCAACAATTCAAACTTAGTTTTCTGTATTAGTGGATATTCCGAATCCTACTCGGATTTGTCCCAAACTCTGCTTCAGGTTCAAGTGGATGTGAAAATGGACAATGGATCTTCCCCGAAAGCAGCCGTGATTGCCGCGGATGGTACAGTTACTACGCCGGCGGATAATGTAGCCCCCGTTCATTTGTTTTTGCATAGTCTCTTTCCCGAAGTGCATTTATTTTTGAACGAGAAATCGGTTACCCCATTTGCTCAAAATTACCCGTACAAAAGTATGATTCAAACTATGTTAACGTTTGGAGACTCTGCTAAAAATTGTCATCTGACAAGCTCATTATTTTATCGCAACACGCCGTGCAAGTTCAACGATTTTGCGTATAACAAGTGTTTCTTGAAGAGGGCTAAATTCGCCAAAAAAGGAACTATAGATATGATTGGTGCTCTTCATTTAGACATTTGTCAACAACCTCGCTACCTTTTGAACTTGGTAGTTTAAAATTGGTCTTTGGAAAGTCCAATACCGATTTTTTTTGCATTCTGACGTAAAATGTAAATTGAACATTAAAGCGGCATCGTTATATTTGAGGAAAGTCAGGTTGATTCCTGAAATCCCGCTTGCACACGCGAAGGTGTTACAAATGTCGAGAGCGAAATACCCAATTACCCGCACGGAAGTTACTTCGTTTTCGATCCCAAAAGGCAACATGAGCGTCGTGCAGGATCATTTATTTAATGGGCAGAAACCGAATAGAGTCGTCATAGGGATGGTCGAGCAAAGTGCGTTTTTAGGTGATCTAAAATTTTCACCATATAATTTCCAACCCTTTGATGTGAATCACATTGGTTTGTTCGCCGACGGCAGTAGCGTACCACATAAACCGCTGACGCCAAACTTTACAGAACATAGCTACATCCAAGCGTACGCTAATTTATTTCCTCAAACTGGTCAGTGGAATATTGACGAAGGAAATCAAATAAGCCGCGACGACTACCCTGGGGGAAACTGCCTTTTTGTCTTTGATTTGACGGCCGATTTAAAGAACAACGCCACCCATTTTCATCTCGTTAAAAATTGAAATTTGAGACTGGAAATGAAATTCGCTTCCGCGTTAAAAGAAACCATCGCCGTAATTGTATACGCCGAATTCCAGAGTTTGATTGAAATTGATAAGAACCGATCCGTAATCTTCGACTAGAATGGATACGATACAACTAACGAGAATTTTGGGGAAAGATAAGTTCACGAGAAATTTATTTCGGGGTGTGTTTGCCGCAGACCAACTACCAAAATTTGTGACGACTTTTCCATCTTTATATATCGTGAACACCGATACGTCAAACGGTGTTGGTCAGCACTGGGTAGCCTTGTATTTCTCAAGAAATGCCAATACCGAAATGTTCGACTCTTACGGAAATCCACCTGATATGTTTCGTTTTAATGACTTTGTCGAAAGAAATAGTAAAACTGTGACTTTTAACTCGTTACAATTACAAGGGAATCTTAGTAGAACGTGTGGAGGATTTTGTGTGTATTTCGCTCTTAATAGATTTAGGGGTGTTAAAATGTTTAATATTGTGTCTAGATTTTCGGAAAATAAAAATTGAAATGATGAGATGATAAAAGAATTTATGTGTTCAAGATACTCAATAAATTTCATTAAATTTAAGTGGTGTACAAATCAATTCGGTAACGTCAAAATTTAATCACAGAAAAATTAATTTACAATAAATTCACTAAAGTCCATATTAACAATATGAATTTATTCATTTAAAATGTTGATCCAGTGGTGACCGTGTGATAGGGTACGAATGCCGTCTCCCAAAATATATCTTTTACTATCGCATGGGTTTAGAGCCATTTTTTTTGAGATACGGTAAACAGCTGATGTCTCTGACTGACTATACACTTCATGGAATTACTCGTAACTCGAGGCCTATAATTTAACTAGATGTATTTAAATAGTCGCTAACTTACATCTGCAAAAACTGGGGTCCGTCCGGGATTTGAACCCGGGACCACTCACACCCTAAGCGAGTATCATACCCCTAGACCAACGGACCATGCATGACACTGAAACATGCTCAACTCTTAGGCCTATAATGTAACTAGATGCATTTAAATAGTCGCTAGATTACTTCTGCAAAAACTCGAGTCCGTCCGGGATTTGAACTCAGGGACCACTCACACCCTAAGCGAGTATCATACCCGTAGACAAACGGACGAAGTATGACAATGAAACATGCTCAGGTCGTAGGCCTACAATGTATCTAGTTATTTAAATAGTCGCTAAATTACTTCTGCAAAAACTCGGGTCCGTCCGGGATTTGAACCCGGGTCCACTCACACCCGAAACGTGTATTTTTTTTATTATAAAACAAAATGAATACAACCGTCAAAGATAATCAATGCGACGTTATACAAATCAGGAATTATCGAACAATTATAACCAGTCTAAAAATTGTTTTATATGCGTTAACAAATGGTCATCACGATTTAATCACAAAAATTTGGAGATGTAGGTGCGATGTAGTTCGCGGTTTAAAATGGCGTAACAACGTTTTTCTAAAATGGCTAACGAGACATTGGCAGTACTAATTAAAAAGGAGCGTGCATTTAAAACTAGCCATTTAAAGAGTGACGTCAAGAAATGTACGAATTTAACCCGGGATTTAGGGCGAATGCCAGCCGAACAATGTTGAAAGACGATAAAAGAGTCCCTAGCGGACGTACAACTGCCTAGCACACTGTCATGGGCCAACCTAATTTAGTGACAAAGAGGGACTGCCAGAGCCGAATCGAATATGGGCAGCGCATGAAAATGTGGAACTGAAAAATGCTCAACTCGTAGGCCTATAATGTAACTAGATGTATTTAAATAGTCGCTAACTTACTTCTGCAAAAACTGGGGTCAGTCCGGGATTTGAACCCGGGACCACTCACACCCTAAGCGAGTATCATACCCCTAGACCAACGGACCATGTATGACACTGAAAAATGCTCAACTCGTAGGCCTATAATGTAACTAGATGCATTTAAATAGTCGCTAAATTACTTCTGCAAAAACTCGGGTGCGTCCGGGATTTGAACCCGGGACCACACGCACCCTAAGCGAGCATCTTACCCTAGACCGACGGACCATGTATGACACTGAAACATGCTCAACTCGTAGGCCTACAATTTAACTAGTTGCACTACAATAGTCACAAAATTACTTCTGCAAAAACTGGGGTCCGTCCGGGATTTGAACCCGGGACCACTCACACCCTAAGCGAGTATCATACCCCTAGACCAACGGACCATGTATGACACTGAAACATGCTCAACTCGTAGGCCTACAATTTAACTAGTTGCATTACAATAGTCACAAAATTACTTCTGCAAAAACTCGGGTCCGTCCGGGATTTGAACCCGGGACCACTCGAACCCTAAGCGAGTATCATACCCCTAGACCAACGGACCATGTATGGCACTGAAACATGCTCAACTCGTAGGCCTATAATGAAACTAGATGCATTTAAATAGTCGCTAAATTACTTCTGCAAAAACTCGGGTCCGTCCGGGATTTGAACCCGGGACCACTCGCACCCTAAGCGAGTATCATACCCCTAGACCAACGGACCATGCATGACACTGAAACATGCTCAACTCGTAGGCCTATAATGTAACTAGATGCATTTAAATAGTCGCTAAATTACTTCTGCAAAAACTCGAGTCCGTCCGGGATTTGAACTCAGGGACCACTCACACCCTAAGCGAGTATCATACCCGTAGACAAACGGACGAAGTATGACAATGAAACATGCTCAGGTCGTAGGCCTACAATGTATCTAGTTATTTAAATAGTCGCTAAATTACTTCTGCAAAAACTCGGGTCCGTCCGGGATTTGAACCCGGGTCCACTCACACCCGAAACGTGTATTTTTTTTATTATAAAACAAAATGAATACAACCGTCAAAGATAATCAATGCGACGTTATACAAATCAGGAATTATCGAACAATTATAACCAGTCTAAAAATTGTTTTATATGCGTTAACAAATGGTCATCACGATTTAATCACAAAAATTTGGAGATGTAGGTGCGATGTAGTTCGCGGTTTAAAATGGCGTAACAACGTTTTTCTAAAATGGCTAACGAGACATTGGCAGTACTAATTAAAAAGGAGCGTGCATTTAAAACTAGCCATTTAAAGAGTGACGTCAAGAAATGTACGAATTTAACCCGGGATTTAGGGCGAATGCCAGCCGAACAATGTTGAAAGACGATAAAAGAGTCCCTAGCGGACGTACAACTGCCTAGCACACTGTCATGGGCCAACCTAATTTAGTGACAAAGAGGGACTGCCAGAGCCGAATCGAATATGGGCAGCGCATGAAAATGTGGAACTGAAAAATGCTCAACTCGTAGGCCTATAATGTAACTAGATGTATTTAAATAGTCGCTAACTTACTTCTGCAAAAACTGGGGTCAGTCCGGGATTTGAACCCGGGACCACTCACACCCTAAGCGAGTATCATACCCCTAGACCAACGGACCATGTATGACACTGAAACATGCTCAACTCGTACGCCTACAATTTAACTAGTTGCATTACAATAGTCACAAAATTACTTCTGCAAAAACTCGGGTCCGTCCGGGATTTGAACCCGGGACCACTCGCACCCTAAGCGAGTATCATACCCCTAGACCAACGGACCATGTATGACACTGAAAAATGCTCAACTCGTAGGCCTATAATGTAACTAGATGCATTTAAATAGTCGCTAAATTACTTCTGCAAAAACTCGGGTGCGTCCGGGATTTGAACCCGGGACCACACGCACCCTAAGCGAGCATCTTACCCTAGACCGACGGACCATGTATGACACTGAAAAATGCTCAACTCGTAGGCCTATAATGTAACTAGATGCATTTAAATAGTCGCTAAATTACTTCTGCAAAAACTCGGGTGCGTCCGGGATTTGAACCCGGGACCACACGCACCCTAAGCGAGCATCTTACCCTAGACCGACGGACCATGTATGACACTGAAACATGCTCAACTCGTAGGCCTACAATTTAACTAGTTGCATTACAATAGTCACAAAATTACTTCTGCAAAAACTCGGGTCCGTCCGGGATTTGAACCCGGGACCACTCGCACCCTAAGCGAGTATCATACCCCTAGACCAACGGACCATGTATGACACTGAAAAATGCTCAACTCGTAGGCCTATAATGTAACTAGATGCATTTAAATAGTCGCTAAATTACTTCTGCAAAAACTCGGGTGCGTCCGGGATTTGAACCCGGGACCACACGCACCCTAAGCGAGCATCTTACCCTAGACCGACGGACCATGTATGACACTGAAAAATGCTCAACTCGTAGGCCTATAATGTAACTAGATGCATTTAAATAGTCGCTAAATTACTTCTGCAAAAACTCGGGTGCGTCCGGGATTTGAACCCGGGACCACACGCACCCTAAGCGAGCATCTTACCCTAGACCGACGGACCATGTATGACACTGAAACATGCTCAACTCGTAGGCCTACAATTTAACTAGTTGCATTACAATAGTCACAAAATTACTTCTGCAAAAACTGCGGTCCGTCCGGGATTTGAACCCGGGACCACTCACACCCTAAGCGAGTATCATACCTCTAGACCAACGGACCATGTATGACACTGAAACATGCTCAACTCGTAGGCCTACAATTTAACTAGTTGCATTACAATAGTCACAAAATTACTTCTGCAAAAACTCGGGTCCGTCCGGGATTTGAACCCGGGACCACTCGCACCCTAAGCGAGTATCATACCCATAGACCAACGGACCATGTATGACACTGAAAAATGCTCAACTCGTAGGCCTATAATGTAACTAGATGCATTTAAATAGTCGCTAAATTACTTCTGCAAAAACTCGGGTGCGTCCGGGATTTGAACCCGGGACCACACGCACCCTAAGCGAGCATCTTACCCTAGACCGACGGACCATGTATGACACTGAAAAATGCTCAACTCGTAGGCCTATAATGTAACTAGATGCATTTAAATAGTCGCTAAATTACTTCTGCAAAAACTCGGGTGCGTCCGGGATTTGAACCCGGGACCACACGCACCCTAAGCGAGCATCTTACCCTAGACCGACGGACCATGTATGACACTGAAACATGCTCAACTCGTAGGCCTACAATTTAAATAGTTGCATTACAATAGTCACAAAATTACTTCTGCAAAAACTGCGGTCCGTCCGGGATTTGAACCCGGGACCACTCACACCCTAAGCGAGTATCATACCCCTAGACCAACGGACCATGTATGACACTGAAACATGCTCAACTCGTAGGCCTACAATTTAACTAGTTGCATTACAATAGTCACAAAATTACTTCTGCAAAAACTCGGGTCCGTCCGGGATTTGAACCCGGGACCACTCGCACCCTAAGCGAGTATCATACCCATAGACCAACGGACCATGTATGACACTGAAAAATGCTCAACTCGTAGGCCTTTAATGTAACTAGATGCATTTAAATAGTCGCTAAATTACTTCTGCAAAAACTCGGGTGCGTCCGGGATTTGAACCCGGGACCACACGCACCCTAAGCGAGCATCTTACCCTAGACCGACGGACCATGTATGACACTGAAACATGCTCAACTCGTAGGCCTACAATTTAACTTGTTGCATTACAATAGTCACAAAATTACTTCTGCAAAAACTGGGGTCCGTCCGGGATTTGAACCCGGGACCACTCACACCCTAAGCGAGCATCATACCCCTAGACCAACGGACCATGTATGACACTGAAACATGCTCAACTCGTAGGCCTACAATTTAACTAGTTGCATTACAATAGTCACAAAATTACTTCTGCAAAAACTCGGGTCCGTCCGGGATTTGAACCCGGGACCACTCGAACCCTAAGCGAGTATCATACCCCTAGACCAACGGACCATGCATGACACTGAAACATGCTCAACTCGTAGGCCTATAATGAAACTAGATGCATTTAAATAGTCGCTAAATTACTTCTGCAAAAACTCGGGTCCGTCCGACTTTTGAACCCGGGACCACTCGCACCCTAAGCGAGCATCATACCCCTAGACCAACGGACCATGCATGACACTGAAACATGCTCAACTCTTAGGCCTATAATGTAACTAGATGCATTTAAATAGTCGCTAAATTACTTCTGCAAAAACTCGAGTCCGTCCGGGATTTGAACTCAGGGACCACTCACACCCTAAGCGAGTATCATACCCGTAGACAAACGGACGAAGTATGACAATGAAACATGCTCAGGTCGTAGGCCTACAATGTAACTAGTTATTTAAATAGTCGCTAAATTACTTCTGCAAAAACTCGGGTCCGTCCGGGATTTGAACCCGGGTCCAATCACACCCGAAACGTGTATTTTTTTATTATAAAACAAAATGAATACAACCGTCAAAGATAATCAATGCGACGTTATACAAATCAGGAATTATCGAACAATTATAACCAGTCTAAAAATTGTTTTATATGCGTTAACAAATGGTCATCACGATTTAATCACAAAAATTTGGAGATGTAGGTGCGATGTAGTTCGCGGTTTAAAATGGCGTAACAACGTTTTTCTAAAATGGCTAACGAGACATTGGCAGTACTAATTAAAAAGGAGCGTGCATTTAAAACCAGCCATTTAAAGAGTGACGTCAAGAAATGTACGAATTTAACCCGGGATTTAGGGCGAATGCCAGCCGAACAATGTTGAAAGACGATAAAAGAGTCCCTAGCGGACGTACAACTGCCTAGCACACTGTCATGGGCCAACCTAATTTAGTGACAAAGAGGGACTGCCAGAGCCGAATCGAAAAGGGGCAGCGCATGAAAATGTGAAACTGAAAAATGCTCAACTCGTAGGCCTATAATGTAACTAGATGTATTTAAATAGTCGCTAACTTACTTCTGCAAAAACTGGGGTCAGTCCGGGATTTGAACCCGGGACCACTCACACCCTAAGCGAGTATCATACCCCTAGACCAACGGACCATGTACGACACTGAAACATGCCCAACTCATAGGCCTACAATTTAACTAGTTGCATTACAATAGTCACAAAATTACTTCTGCAAAAACTCGGGTCCGTCCGGGATTTGAACCCGGGACCACTCGCACCCTGAGCGAGTATCATACCCCTAGACCAACGGACCATGCATGACACTGAAACATGCTCAACTCGTAGGCCTACAATTTAACTAGTTGCATTACAATAGTCACAAAATTACTTCCGCAAAAACTCGAGTCCGTCCGGGATTTGAACTCAGGGACCACTCACACCCTAAGCGAGTATCATACCCGTAGACAAACGGACGAAGTATGACAATGAAACATGCTCAGGTCGTAGGCCTACAATGTAACTAGTTATTTAAATAGTCGCTAAATTACTTCTGCAAAAACTCGGGTCCGTCCGGGATTTGAACCCGGGTCCACTCACACCCGAAACGTTTTTTTTTATTATAAACAAAATGAATACAACCGTCAAAGATAATCAATGCGACGTTATACAAATCAGGAATTATCGAACAATTATAACCAGTCTAAAAATTGTTTTATATGCGTTTACAAATGGTCATCACGATTTAATAACAAAAATTTGGAGATGTAGGTGCGATGTAGTTCGCGGTTTAAAATGGCGTAACAACGTTTTTCTAAAATGGCTAACGAGACAGTACTAATTAAAAAGGAGCGTGCATTTAAAACCAGCCATTTAAAGAGTGACGTCAAGAAATGTACGAATTTAACCCGGGATTTAGGGCGAATGCCAGCCGAACAATGTTGAAAGACGATAAAAGAGTCCCTAGCGGACGTACAACTGCCTAGCACACTGTCATGGGCCAACCTAATTTAGTGACAAAGAGGGACTGCCAGAGCCGAATCGAAAAGGGGTTGCGCATGAAAATGTGAAACTGAAAAATGCTCAACTCGTAGGCCTATAATGTAACTAGATGTATTTAAATAGTCGCTAACTTACTTCTGCAAAAACTGGGGTCCGTCCGGGATTTGAACCCGGGACCACTCACACCCTAAGTGAGTATCATACCCCTAGACCAACGGACCATGTACCACACTGAAACATGCTCAACTCGTAGGCCTACAATTAAACTAGTTGCATTACAATAGTCACAAAATTACTTCTGCAAAAACTCGGGTCCGTCCGGGTTTTGAACCCGGGACCACTCGAACCCTAAGCGAGTATCATACCCTTAGACCAACGGACCATGCATGCCACTGAAACATGCTCAACTCGTAGGCCTATAATGAAACTAGATGCATTTAAATAGTCGCTAAATTACTTCTGCAAAAACTCGGGTCCGTCCGGGATTTGAACCCGGGACCACTCGCACCCTAAGCGAGTATCATACCCCTAGACCAACGGACCATGCATGACACTGAAACATGCTCAACTCGTAGGCCTATAATGTAACTAGATGCATTTAAATAGTCGCTAAATTACTTCCGCAAAAACTCGAGTCCGTCCGGGATTTGAACTCAGGGACCACTCACACCCTAAGCGAGTATCATACCCGTAGACAAACGGACGAAGTATGACAATGAAACATGCTCAGGTCGTAGGCCTACAATGTAACTAGTTATTTAAATAGTCGCTAAATTACTTCTGCAAAAACTCGGGTTCGTCCGGGATTTGAACCCGGGTCCACTCACACCCGAAACGTTTTTTTTTTTTTATTATAAACAAAATGAATACAACCGTCAAAGATAATCAATGCGACGTTATACAAATCAGGAATTATCGAACAATTATAACCAGTCTAAAAATTGTTTTATATGCGTTTACAAATGGTCATCACGATTTAATAACAAAAATTTGGAGATGTAGGTGCGATGTAGTTCGCGGTTTAAAATGGCGTAACAACGTTTTTCTAAAATGGCTAACGAGACAGTACTAATTAAAAAGGAGCGTGCATTTAAAACCAGCCATTTAAAGAGTGACGTCAAGAAATGTACGAATTTAACCCGGGATTTAGGGCGAATGCCAGCCGAACAATGTTGAAAGACGATAAAAGAGTCCCTAGCGGACGTACAACTGCCTAGCACACTGTCATGGGCCAACCTAATTTAGTGACAAAGAGGGACTGCCAGAGCCGAATCGAAAAGGGGTAGCGCATGAAAATGTGAAACTGAAAAATGCTCAACTCGTAGGCCTATAATGTAACTAGATGTATTTAAATAGTCGCTAACTTACTTCTGCAAAAACTGGGGTCCGTCCGGGATTTGAACCCGGGACCACTCACACCCTAAGCGAGTATCATACCCCTAGACCAACGGACCATATATCACACTGAAACATGCTCAACTCGTAGGCCTACAATTAAACTAGTTGCATTACAATAGTCACAAAATTACTTCTGCAAAAACTCGGGTCCGTCCGGGATTTGAACCCGGGACCACTCGAACCCTAAGCGAGTATCATACCCCTAGACCAACGGACCATGCATGCCACTGAAACATGCTCAACTCGTAGGCCTATAATGAAACTAGATGCATTTAAATAGTCGCTAAATTACTTCTGCAAAAACTCGGGTCCGTCCGGGATTTGAACCCGGGACCACTCGCACCCTAAGCGAGTATCATACCCCTAGACCAACGGACCATGCATGACACTGAAACATGCTCAACTCGTAGGCCTATAATGTAACTAGATGCATTTAAATAGTCGCTAAATTACTTCCGCAAAAACTCGAGTCCGTCCGGGATTTGAACTCAGGGACCACTCACACCCTAAGCGAGTATCATACCCGTAGACAAACGGACGAAGTATGACAATGAAACATGCTCAGGTCGTAGGCCTACAATGTAACTAGTTATTTAAATAGTCGCTAAATTACTTCTGCAAAAACTCGGGTCCGTCCGGGATTTGAACCCGGGTCCACTCACACCCGAAACTTTTATTATAAAACAAAATGAATACAACCGTCAAAGATAATCAATGCGACGTTATACAAATCAGGAATTATCGAACAATTATAACCAGTCTAAAAATAGTTTTATATGCGTTAACAAATGGTCATCACGATTTAATAACAAAAATTTGGAGCTGTAGGTGAGATGTAGTTCGCGGTGTAAAATGGCGTAACAACGTTTTTCTAAAATGGCTAACGAGACATTGGCAGTACTAATTAAAAAGGAGCGTGCATTTAAAACTAGCCATTTAAAGAGTAACGTCAAGAAATGTACGAATTTAACCCGGGATTTAGGGCGAATGCCAGCCGAACAATATTGAAAGACGATAAAAGAGTCCCTTGCGGACGTACAACTGCCAAGCACACTGTCATTAGCCAACCTAATTTAGTGACAAAGAGGGACTGCCAGAGCCGAATCGAAAAGGGGCAGCGCATGAAAATGTGACACTGAAAAATGCTAAACTCGTAGGCCTATAATGTAACTAGATGTATTTAAATAGTCGCTAACTTACTTCTGCAAAAACTGGGGTCCGTCCGGGATTTGAACCCGGGACCACTCACACCCTAAGCGAGTATCATACCCCTAGACCAACGGACCATGTATGACACTGAAACATGCTCAACTGGTAGGCCTACAATTTTACTAGTTGCATTAAAATAGTCACTAAATTACTTCTGCAAAAACTCGGGTCCTTCCGGGATTTGAACCCGGGACCACTCGCACCCTAAGCGAGTATCATACCCCTAGACCAACGGACCATGCATGACACTGAAACATGCTCAACTCGTAGGCCTATAATGTAAGTAGATGCATTTAAATAGTCGCTACATTACTTCTGCAAAAACTCGGGTGCGTCCGGGATTTGAACCCGGGACCACACGCACCCTAAGAGAGCATCTTACCCTAGACCAACGGACCATGTATGACACTGAAAAATGCTCAACTCGTAGGCCTATAATGTAACTAGATGCATTTAAACGCGGAATGTCCCAGGTTCGAGCCCTGGTAGTTACATGTTTTGACCATCGTGATTGGACACAATAATAACCTAGATCTCTTGCAAAACTTTGTATTATTACGTATCTATTGTGTAGTAATTATCACTTCCGATTTTCACGCGGAATGTCGAAGGTTCGAACACTGGAAAAACCACGTTCTGACTATCGTGATTAGACATAATAATAAGTTTCCTTTCTTCGAAAACTCAGAACAACCCAGTATCTATGGTGTAGTGGTTATGACTTCCACTTTAAACGCGGAAGGTCCCAGGGTCGAGCCCTGGTAGATACATGTTTTGACCATCGTAATTGTACATAATAAAAGCTACATCTCTTGCAAATCTGTGTATTATCACGTATCTATGGTGTAGTGGTTATCACATCCGCCTAACACGCGGAAGGTCCCAGGTTCGAGCCCTGGTAGATACATGTTTTGACCATCGTGATTGGACATAATAATAAGCTAGATCTCTTGCAAAACTGTGTATTATCACGTATCTATGGTGTAGTGGTTATCACTTCCGCCTAACACGCGGAAGGTCCCAGGTTCGAGCCCTGGTAGATACATGTTTTGACCATCGTGATTGGACATAATAATAAGCTAGATCTCTTCAAAAACTCAGAATAACCACGTATCTATTGTGTAGTAATTTTCACTTCCGATTTTCACGCGGAATGTCGAAGGTTCGAACACTGGAAAAACCACGTTCTGACTATCGTGATTAGACATAATAATAAGTTTCCTTTCTTCGAAAACTCAGAACAACCAAGTATCTATAGTGTAGTGTTTATGACTTCCGCTTTACACGCGGAAGGTCCCAGGTTCGAGCTTTGAAAGATACATGTTTTGACCATCGTGATTAGACATAATAACAAGATTCCTTTCTTCAAAAACTCAGAATAACCACGTATCTTTGGTGTAGTGGTTATCACGTCCGCTTTACACGCGGAATGTCCAAGGTTCGAACACTGGAAAAATACGTTTTGACTATCGTGATTGGACATAACAATAAGCTAGATCTCTTCAAAAACTCAGAATAGACACGTATCTATGGTGTTGTGGGGGATTCGCGTTTTGGTTTTCGTCGGGTCCGGTCGCGTTTTTCTCTCGCTCCGTCCTCGGCTTCTCCTCTTGCTCGCGAGTTTTTTTCGGCCTTTGTTTTTTATTGTATTCTTTGCGTGAGTTACGCATAAAATAAGGTACATCTCTTGAAAAACTTAGTATGACTACGTATCTATGGTGTAGTGGTGATCACGTCTGCTTTATACGGCCCAGGTTCGAGCCCAGCTAGATACATTTTGTCACCTTCGTGATTGGACATTAAAATAAGCTATATCTCTTGGAAAACTCAGTGTTAGCACGTATCTCAGGTGTAGTTTTTATCACGTCCGTTTTATACGCGGTAGGCCCCTGTTTTGAGCCGTGGTAGATACATGTTTTGGCCAACGTGATTGGGCATAAAAATGATCCAGATCGCATGATAAACTCTGTTTTACCATATATATATGGTGTAGTGCTTATCACAACCCCCACACACGCGGAAGGTCCCAGGTTCGAGCCCTGGTAGATACATGTTTTCACCATCGTGATTGGGCATAAAAAATAAGCTAGATCTCTTGAAAAACTCAGTATTACTACGTATCTATGATGAAGTGGTTATCACGTCCGGTTTACACGCGTAAGGTCTCAGGTTCGAGCCCTGGTAGATAGATGTTTTGAACATCGTAATTGGACATATTAATTAGCTAGATCTCTTGGAAAACTCAGTAATACCACGTATCTATGCTGTAGTAGTTATCACGTCCGGTTTACACGCGGAAGGTCCCAGGTTCGAGCCTTGGTAGATTATAAAAAAAGACTTGGTTTGCGCGGATATTTTTTTCTATATAATTTTAAAGACAATCCGTATTTTACTACTCTTTAGAATTCAATTCAATCTCATGATTTTACTGGTAATGAATTTATTTCCTATAAATTAATTGAAATAAAAAATGACTTATCTCAGATTTTTCAACAACAATTCCATTTTCCTAAAACATTTTATTATGAAAGCTATGTTTTAAGGGATATCTTGTAAATTTAATCTAATTGACACATTGTTTTCTATTTCTGAGGATTTTCCCCTCAAAAGTTTTTAAACACAAGAAGTTTTCATACCGTTTTTAACTAAACACGTACATTTCTATTTCGTACTTCGAAGTTAATGAATGTAAAAAAATTGATCTTATGGATTACTTGACTATTCAACTGTACTTAGCCCAGCTCTCTTGAAAATAAAATTCTTTGGCTATAAAAATTAATTTCTAGAAATCTTTGACCCCCCTAAAAAACTTATACAAATCTGATATTTAATAAATGTGTCCTTTACTTTCTTTGTTTCACCATTATGATGAAATAAATAATCTACCCTGCGTTGCTTTATGCAACTCAACCAAAACTTCTATAATCTTCCCTACACCATCCAATAATTGTGACTGTGCATAAAGAAGATACAAACTCCTTTATCAAATATATTAAAGGTGATAAAAGTCCTCCCTTTTGTAGTCAAATAGACTGCTTATAATTTTTTTTTTGAAATGAGTATTATTTGAAAAATAAAACACGTTCTCCCTTGAAAAAAAATTCATCATAAAATGTTTTAAGAAAATGGAATTGTTGTTGGAAAATCTGAGATAAGTGATTTTTTATTTGAATTAATTTATAGGAAATAAATCCATTACTAGTAAATTCAGGAGATTGAATTAAATTCTAAAGAGTAGTAAAATACGGACTGTCTTTAAAATTATCTAGAAAAAAATATCCACGCTTCAGTCAATTGGAAAAACTCTTATCGTTTTATTATACTTGGGCAAACCAAGTCTTTGTTTATAATAAAGAACACCCTTCTCGGCAGTTTTAAATTGTCATAAAAACCCGAAAACTCATCTTTTAGGTATTCAAATTTAAAGCGCTGCACAAAGTTTGGAACGTACTCCACCCACGCTCCTTCCCCCAGGTGGTTTATTCCAGGCTTTAATAGTCCCGAAATTCGCGCGATTCTACATTCTGGCGGTCCAGTTGCTGGAGAGGGTGTTGGCAGTCCGGTGGCAGGCGGGGAGAGTGTTGGCAGTCCGGTGGCAGGCGGGGAGAGTGTTGGCAGTCCGGTGGCAGGCGGGGTGGGTGCTGGTGGCCCGGTAGCTGGAGAGGGTGTTGGCAGTCCGGTGGCAGGCGGAATGGGTGCTGGCGGTCCGGTAGCTGGAGAGGGTGTTGGCATCTGCCACCCCTTGTGGAGCAGAGCAAACGGCCTTGTCGTGGCGGAGGGGGCCCGAGTTCGGTGTGCCGGTTAGGATGGTTCCTTGGGTTCGCCCTTAGTTCGGACCTTTCCCAGCCCCGTTCCGCGAACGTTTTGCTCGGCCGCCTCGCCCCCGCCCGGGTGTTGCTATGGCTCATTCCCAGCTCTTAGCAACCCTCTGGGAGCCGCGGATACATTTTTGAAACGTATGGCACTGCTGTGCTCGGAGGGCGATCCCCAGGCCCCTCGAGCCTTCTGCTGCCTAAGTCCGAGCCCTGTCATCGACCACCTCCTGGCTGGGCTCGCCGCTGACGATGTCCCGCTTCAGTCACCTGCTCAAGGGGCGTTGTCGGTCCCGCTGGCCGATCCCGTATGCCTTGATGGCGGTTTCGCAGGTTCCATTGGGCACAGGGATGAATGGCAGGAGGGGGCGCTGTAGATGCCCCCGCGCGCAGGAGCAGCGCCTAATCAAATGCTTTCTGAGTCCGGTCAAAGGCGAAGTGGGTGCTGGCGGTCCGGTTGCTGGAGAGGGTGTTGGCAGTCCGGTGGCAGGCGGGTTTGGTGCTGGCGGTCCGGTTGCTGGAGAGGGTGTTGGCAGTCCGGTGAAATGGGATCCTTACCTCTTCGTTTAACGAAACCATATTAACCCTTCTCGATAACTTCTTCCCAAATGATAACCCTGAAGTGGATAGTCTAGAGCATCAGGGAATGCGAACACAATGTCAGGTTAAGCCAAATACCGAGGATTATTTACCCTTTACTGCAGATGAAATTAGGAGGGTTATAGAGGGCTTTACTAGGGGAAAGGCTCCGGGTCTCGACGCGATTAATATAGAAATTTTTGAGAAAATCTTCGAAGTGATTCATAATTTAATTACTAACATACTGAATTCTTGTTTAAGAACAGGTCTCTTCCCTAAGTGCTGGAAAATTTCCAAGCTAATTTTACTCTCTAAAAAAGGCAGAGAAGGGAGCGATCCAAAAGCGTACCGCCCTATCTGTAATCGGAAAGGTTTATGATAAACTAATTACTAACAGACTGTATTACTACCTTTATAGTAAGGGTTTTTGCACAATCGCCAGTATGGGTTTAGAAACGGGGTCTCAACAACGGACGCAATTAAAAATATATTAACTATTGTTAAGACGAAGAGACAGGAGGGTAATCATGTTACCCTTTTGTCCATCGACATTCAGGGGGCGTTTGACAACGTTTGGTGGCCGTCAGTCCTGGCTAGGCTTAAAGAAGTTGACTGTCCTCGTAATTTATACTCCGTGTTCTTCAGTTACTTTGAAGAGCGGGCAAACGTGTATCAGACAGGGGCTACTTATATTAATAGGAAAGCAAGCAAAGGGTGTCCGCAGGGCTCGTGCAGCGGTCCTATTCTATGGAATCTAATAGCAGATACTGCGTTAGTACTCAATTTGGGGGAAAGTTGTTTTATCCAGGCCTTCGCTGATGACTTCTTGGTGATTTTTTGGCGCCGTCAAGGAATCAGCTCGAAATTACAGGGAATAGCGCCCTGAGCGTATTAGATAATTGAAGGATAAAATATAAACTCACCTTCGCTGAGAGCAAGATGTGCGCCATGACCATTGCATGTAAAAATCGCATAACGAGGAAACCTATATTTAAAATTAATAATAAAAATATATTAAATGTTGATCAATTTACTTACCTGGGGGTTGTCCTTGATGATAGGGTGAACTTCATACCACACTTGTCGCACCTGAAAGAAAAAAGGTCTAAATTAACTGCTAAGATAGCAAGAATAGCTAAAACTTCGTGGGGATTGAAAGGGTCTGCTTTAAAAACTATTTATAAAGCCTGTATAGAAAGAGTCATAGCTTATGCATGCGGGGTGTGGTGGCGTGAGACGGAGAACTCAGTCATGAAACGCAAGCTACAGTCGATTCAGAGAATTCCCTTAATTAGAATAGTTTCAGGGTATAGAACAATATCTAATGATGCGCTGTGCGTTATGGCTGGCATCATGCTAATTGCTTACACAATAGCAGAGGAGGCTGCGATATATAGGATTTTTCATTGCAAGGAAAGGGCGATAATTAGTAATAACATTTTCGAGTATACTTACCTGGAGGAAAAGACGGTTGCGTGGGATACCCATCCAGGGTCGCGTAACGTACTTACCTTCGAAGAACAGGAACCAAATGGGGATATCCTGGAAATTTTTACCGATGGGTCAAAGTCCGAGTTAGGAGTAGGCGCAGCTTTCTGTGTTCTAGATGGGAAACCTGAAATAAAAAAGGAAAAAATTAGAATAAGCGACTGGGCATCAGTTTTTGAGGCAGAACTTATAGCTATTACTTAGCAGCGGGCTAGGTAAACCCGTTAGTATATTTACGGACAGTAGGTCGTCAGTGCAAGCCATATCAGTAGTTAAAAACACACAGCTTAAAATAATACAAACAATAAGAGAACAAATAACGGCAATAAAAGCAAAGGGACTAATAATAAATATTTCATGGGTCAAATCGCATGTTGCTATAAGGGGAAATGAAATAGCAGATACGCTCGAAAAAGAGGCTGCTAATATCCCCGCTGTACAAATAAAAACAGGTTACTCTAAAAACTATGTCAAGAACTGCTTACACACTTTCTGTTTGGGTCAATGGCAGTTAGACTGGGATGCTTCGGCGACAGGAAGGAATACTTATTATTTTAGGGGTAGAGTTAGTGAGATTTCTACGATCCCAGACCACTTTCTAAGTCAGGTCATGAGTGGGCATGGACAATTTCCAAAGTACTTATATAGGTTTGGTGTTCGAGAGGATGATACTTGCATCGTAAATTCCCATTTTACCTTCAATGAAATTTTCGTACAAATTCACTAACGATACATTGTCAAACATTGCGATCGTCCATTTGAAATGTTACGGAGCATATATGACATATAATCTGAATTGTAATGGGACTCCCATGAACTGACTTTCGTTATCTTTTATAGAGTTGGTAAAATTGTCAATTGATATTGAGACGTATTTCTTCAAATCTTCAATTGTTCCCGGGAATTTTATACTCAGGATATTGAAATGTTTTTGGAAATATTTAACAATGAACTCCACTTGATCTTCTTTCAAAAATGGCACCATAGTATTGGCCCAAGTGCTCAAACAATATTCCAACTGTTCCTTGGTATATGGCCTAGTTGATATTATAATTTTCTCGACACGAGTTTTCATCAACGCTTCTAGAATTTTTATGACCTGCCTATCATAAGTCGGACTAATTTCGTCAAATCCGTCGAAAAGTATCACCAGTCTCCCGTAATTGGTTAACGAATTTTCGAACAACTTTTCTTCAAGTGGATTTTTCAATTTCGTGTTTTCGCTGCCAGGTAAGATATAATTCAGCATAAAATATGATAACTCTTTCGGATTTGCGATGGAAATTTCCTCTTCTACTAGCGTTTTTAAAGTCTTGGTGCACTCGTTTAAGTTGACTCTAATTACCCAATAATTTGGATATATAAGTTTGATTTTTTGTCCCAATACAGAAAGCACGGTTGATTTTCCCATCCCGGGAGTGTCGGAAATTATCAATGATTTTTCAACCAAGGTTTTTTCAGAATAGGAAGAGCTCTGATCTTTGACCAAGTACTTTCGTAAATAACCCAGTGTACCTCGTGACTTGTACCAAATTAATTTTGAATTTGAATCATACTTTAACCAATGAATGTTCTTCTTTGGATATTGTTCGCATAAACGTTGAAAATCCTCATCTTCCGTTATTTGAACGCAATTTTCTTGATTTGCGAAACGCGGATCGTTTAGAGCTATTAATTCGGAAGAGTCTATTTTCTTTAAACATTTTTCATCAAGAACTTCATTTAGCTGGAACTCTCGTGGAATATAATAATCCTCGACGTCACCCAGACTCTCGAGCTCCTTTCCGACAGTTATGACTTTATTTTTAATGAAATTAACTAGAATTTCCCCTTTCAGAACTTCTTCAAATTGAATAAAATCATCTTCACCAAAGAGATCTTTTAAACTTGAGTTTTCATTTCCTTGAAATTTGATTACTTTTCTCTTCATTAGATCTTCCTGAGCTTCAATGGTCAACTCGCCCCACGTGATTCCGTCATGTTTTATCACGTGCTCTATCATTAAATCTTGGTTATTCCCATCCGTTATTAAAACTAATTGGATATTAGTCTTAATAGATTTAATTTCGTCTCGCAAATCTTGTAGAAATTTCCAACGTTCGGTGTTCGAGCCGAAATCGGCAGCGCATTCGATAAATATTATCGTTTCTCCCAAATTTTCGTGTTTTAAAAATTCCTTCAAAGTGAAGAAAGTTTCCGTTGTTAATAACCTTTGCAATTCAAAAGCCAAAATTGAATAATTTCCTTGTGAACTTGGAATTGTAGTCAGAGCCTTTGCCATAGCGATATCGGTTCCATACTGAGCCTGAATTTCACAAACTTTGTCTGGTTTATTTTCGAAAAAGTTTATCAAAGCATGCCAAGGATCATTGGTGTCTTCGATCTTTAATTTGATTAAATCGTCGATTGTTTTTCGGCATGTATCGCAGATGTCGTTGTAGATCGTTTTTCTGACTTCATAATCGGTTAAGGCATCTTGGTTTTCTCGTTTAATTCGATATAAAGTCGAAGCAAGCATTTAACGTATGGCACAAGTTGACGAATATCCGAATCAGAGTCGCAGGTAACGATGTCACTTTGAAGACATATTTGTTGCAATTTTCGTTTTATGACATCTTGTAATCGATAAAAAGATTGATTGTAGTCAAAAATTCTATTCGGAATTATTTTCAATTGCTGGAAAAGATGCAAAAACGTAGTTTTGAGGTCGTTGAGAAAATTTTTGTTGCTGAATTCTAAGCTATCCTCAACAGTTAATTTTTCAGAGACTTCTTCAAAAGCTAATTTGTCAATTTCATTTTCCGCGAATGAAAGTGTCCCTGTTATAAAAACCAGATTAAATAATCAATATATTTAAAATAAAACCATGGTCATTTAAGTTAGATGGTCATAGCAACACGGAAGAATTCCCTGAAAATACGATTGTCCTCCTCGGACTCGGGGTGTGGAATAATAATAAGAGGATACAAAGTGTCATCCATCTATTATCCCCTTCTGCTAAAATGTAAGTGGAGAGACCTTCCTACCCTCATCATTGTAAGCGACAGTTTTTGCACTATGGTCATCTAGCTTAAAGGACTATGAAACTACATTCGGAGCAAATTATAAATGATCCTATACCTGGCCCTGCCATTGTAGAATTTGTAAAGTTTCCCCAGAAACTCGAAAACCAAACACGGCAAGCTTATGCTATAATTTCACACTACAAAAAAAGTAAATTCATTGAAAACTAAACTAAAAGTGAAAAAGCGTGTTTCCATTTAAAATAATAATGAGATCACTCACGTGACGTGGAATTATTCAATCCAAATTCTTCATCCGCCATTAAAGGAGAGCAATTTCTATTGGTTAAGAACTAGTCATCAACATGACGTCGTTAATTGTAAATCATGTTTCAAATACTGAAATCAAAACATACTTTTCATCTTGCTAAGCCTTTTCACGAACAATCTTCGTAATCTTGAAGATTTCGCTTTCAGATTAGAGAATGCTCAGCGCACATTAAATCAACTTTTAACTATCATTGAAATGTTCATACAGAACGATCTACATCTATTTCAATAAACTTTAAGCAATTAAACTAAATATTCCGAATTTAGCGTTAATTTCCGTAAACAAGGCTATGGACACTACTGAACTAATTTAATCTTTAAAAGTCCTTATCAGCTTGCAAAATTTCACATCATTGTGTAATAACATCAGCCGAGATTAGTAACGCGGTGAAACTTACCTTAAAACGTTAAAATAAGATAAGACTACAACACGCGGAGTTTGGTTTTATCATAATGAGATAGCAACGGCATAATCCTATTAAAAAGTGTTTCTACAATGAATTTATTGTTACTAAGGCAAAATAAAAGAATTTTCTTTGAGATTTGAAAAAGTATGGCTCAAGTTTCTAGCTCGACGAGACAACCGCTAAATTCACCACAGAGAGACGACATTTCCCGCAAAAAATTTCCACACACAAATAAGGCGGGACATAAAAAAATCCTGCCAATTTGAGAAAGAAATTAATTACACCGAGAGCTGCTGCAAATGGACTTTGAAGTTTATCTTTAGGGGTGTGCGAATACCACTTTTTGGGTATCGAACCGGTTATCGAATACCAAAAAATTTTCCTTATCAAATACCGAATCGAATAGTTTATTCCAAATTGAATACCGAATTGTTGGGCCTTGGTAATTTTTTTCCTTCCCGATTAATCGCGAATAGTTAAGCCTAGTAACCGAGAATATTTAACCCTAATATTCGCGAATACTAGGCCAACTATTCGCGGTTAATCGGGTAGTAACCCTAATATTCGCCAATAAAATTACAAAGCAAGGAGAAGAACATTTAGAAGCTCCTAAATTTCAAAATACCTCTCCTCATTGTTGGTCAAGTATTTCTTAAAATTTTCCTAGGCACTTGCTGGTAGTTTTTGATGGAGGACAAGTAAAATCGGGATGATATTTTTTAAATTAAGGTGGGTCTCTCTAGTGCCAAGGACCAAAATTTATGGTAGTCGAACTTTAACCAAATAGTCCGTTCGGTATTCGATATTCGAGTCGAATAGTGAAAATAGGCTTATCGAATACCGAATCGAATTATTCGGTTCGGTATTCGATCGAATTATTCGGTTCGGTATTCGATCGAATTATTCGATTGAAACGGTTAACCGCACACCTCTATTTATCTTCAAGATATTCTTTATTCTTTAAGTGCACGAAACGCCAACTGACCTTGTTGTGCAATTAAGCGTAAATAGTCATTGAAGGAAAAAGGAGGTTTACTTGGGTGGTGACGGAAGGGGGGTGTATGGGGTCAAGTCACCACTTGGAGGGACAGACGGCACTGCCACCATGTGTCGTTTTTCCTCCAAACTTTGTCACCCAGAAGCTTGGCTTACAGGAGAGCGAAACACTCCGGACAAATTCGAGATAACTAAGTACACGTGGCTTTGTGGCGCCAAACGAGCGCCCGGGGTTAAAGTTCACTACAGAGAGATAGCGCCCTGATTTTTTAGAATGGTTAAAAAATAATTGGGTGGGATTAAAATCAGTCTTTGGAAATCCGCTGTTGTTATTTGGAATAGGGGAAGGAATTAGGTGAAAGAATAATAATGCCAAATATTGGTTCTTTTGTTCAAGGTTACCAAAGGTCAGGGAAAAATCCCGTAAAGGGTGCAACACTTCACGTGCTGCATGAAAAAGCGTGAAAATAAATGTCAGAAACGATTCAAATTGATATAAATTTTTAATGAAACATATCGCGTAATTAATTTTCGTTTGTTAATATTGATTTTAAGTTAAGCAAAAAAAATAGTACAAGAGCAAATATGAACTAGATATAAAGACGCGTACAGTTTCAATTGTGCATTAATTGTATAAAGAAAACCCTAAAAGAACATTTTCACACAACAGTTTCACGTAAACCATATTTGAAAGCAAGAATTTAATTATCAAAGTAGAATTTAATTTCAATTAACCTTGACTATATTAAGATTAATTAATTTTTATATAATAAAATTAATATTAAGAAATTTAAATTTATATTTGTGATTGTATCATTAGTTAACAAGGTTAATTTAAAAAGATAGTATAGCGTTATGAAAAAATTATTAAATTTTTGAATTGAAATATTTGAAGCCCATATTATAATAAAAATAAAGCATTGTATATAATAAAAAAAGATAGTACCAATTAAAAACAAAAATTAACTTTCGTATTCCATTTTTTAATTTTAGAAAATAATATCAAAAAGAATAGTACATAAATCAAAAAAATAAAGTCGATATTCGTGTTTTAAACATTTAAAATATCTAGAAACAATTGAGAACTTTCGTCGGAAAATTTGTTTTAAAAAACCAATGAAATTAAAGTATTTCTTTTAAAGCGAAATATTTTTTTCAAAAAAGTACGATCTTAACTTAACCTAATCTAAACCTAACCCAAGACTTACGCGATTTCATCATTTAATAATTATTAATGAAGACTTAGGATTTCTAAACGGCTTAGTTCAAAAGGTTTTGTTAATTTCTTTTTACTAACCAAAACATTTTCAGTCAAACAAATTGCATTGCTTTTGACTAATTTAATTTGAAGGTGCTGAACACGAATATCGACTTAATTATTATTAATTTAATTAAGTGCCCGGTAAAATGCACTTATACTCTTTCGCTTAAGACCGAAACGCCATTTTAATTACGGGTTATTATTCTAAAATCGAATTATAATAAAGAAATCGTTTTCATGAAAATCAAAAATACACGAACCAGTGAAAACTTTATAGGAAAATTTCAGGTAACATAACAGATAATACCTTAAAAGTGTGGCTTTTTTAAGAATATAAAAGGACCCGATAAGCAGTTTCAAAATACAAAAATCGCTATACGCGCACAGCTTAAGAAAGTTTATATTTGAATTTTTAAAAATAACTCAAGTTATTTTGAAGTATTCATTACAGTCATATTGCTCCTCCTGGCTAGGGCCGGTTGGGGTCTACGAACACCTAGTTACTAGGGGCCCCCGATGATGTTAATCAGGCACTGCTTACATTTTTAGAATCGTAAATATCAGGTAGTCGGATGGTTTTGTGGGCCCCGGGAAAATTTACCGAATTTGCTCCCCCAAGGACGGTATTAATCAATATTCCCACTAAGCAATTCCACTATATCAACACGTTTAAGTCGAAGAGCTATCTCTAATGGCGTTTCTTCTTTTTCATTTTTTAACTGGGGATTAGCGCCGCGTTCTAGTAACAATTTCACAACATCAACGTGGCCCCCACAAACGGCATAGTGCATTAGCGTTTCACCGTCGTTAGTCTTTATATCGTAATTAGCGCCGCGTTCTAGAAAGAATTTCACGACATCAACGGAGCCCCCTAACGCGGCATAGTGCATTGGCGTTTCATCCCTGTCATTCTTTAAATCGAAATAAGCGCCGCGTTCTATAAACAATTTCACGACATCAACGTGGCCTTCATAAGCGGCACAGTGCATTGGCGTTACACCCCATTTATTCTTTAAATCGTAATTAGCGCCACGTTCTAGTAACAATTTCACGACATCAACATGGCCCCCATAAGCGGCACTGTGCATTGTCGTTTCACCGCAGTCATTCTTTAAATCGTAATTAGCGCCACGTTCTATTAAAAATTTCAGGACATCAACGTGGCCCCTAAAGCGGCAAAGTGCATTGGCGTTACACCGTCGTCATTCTTTAAATCGTAATTAGCACCGCGTTCTAGTAACAGTTTCACGACATCAACGCGGCCCTGTTTAGCGGCACGGTGCATTGGGGTTTTACCGTCGTCTTTCTTTAAATCGTAATTCGCGCCGCGTTCTATTAACAATTTCACGACATCAACGTGGCCCCGTTTAGCGGCACGGTGCATTGGAGTTTCACCCCTGTCATTCTTTAAATCGGGATTACCGTCGCGTTCTATAAACAATTTTACGACATCAACGTGACCCTGCGATGAAACAAGGTGTAATGGGGTTTCCATATTCTCAGAGTTTCCACAGTTTACGTCAGCACCGGCATTCATTAAAAGTTCTGCAATTTTAACGTGGTTGTTTGAAGAGGCAGGCTGTTTTCCAGTCATGTCTAGTTAAAAGAGCATGCATTACTAATCACGCACCGAAGTATAGCCAAAAGCGCATAGGTCTGGAGTTCATAATAACCCCCTTGTTATTTAATTTAACCGCGGAATTCTCACTCATACCATGGCCAACTATCAGTAACACTTCATCAGGAAAAACATCGATGTTTGGGAATATGAAATCGGTGCTCTTTTGACGTCATGATGACGTTGCAGTTATTGAACGTCACAATTTTGCGTAATCGATGCTTTTCAAAATGGCGACGATATTATGATAACGTTAGGGCAGAGGCTAAAATAATAAATCCGAACTATGTACAACGATATTATACTTCAATTTATCAACTAAATCAAAACTCCTTTCTCTTAAAATTCTGTCATAATCCTTTTTTTTTCGAAATTGTTTATAGCTTTTTAGCATTATTATCCATAAAGATTTGTCAATTCTTCATTATTTAAGATCGGAATGTAGATCCCTCCATTTTTTGGTCACGGCGCAAAATGACGAAATTTACGTCATGAATCCGATGCTCGTCAAAAAAAAAATTCCTCTCACAGCTGATTTTTCTGATGAGCATCCGATAAGCATCATGACGTCACGCCCAAAGACACGAAAAAGCGTTCAGTAAGACATCGATGCCATCTTTTAATCATCGATGTTTTTATTTCCGGTTACTGAAAGCAGCCTTAGATAGCCTTCTTTCGGCGGTAGAAGGCCTGCCAGCTTTACCCGAGCCCCATGCTAAAAAACGACTAGCAAAAGCGCCCCTAGTTCCGACTTTGGCCGTTAGGTGCGCTACCAACACAATTTTCCTTGTAATGCTTTTTCCAAGGATGAAGAATGCGCGTGAGGAAATTTGTTTTCACTCTACAGGATAGGCAACTCTCTATCTCGGACGACAGATAATTCTATATAAACTCTATTACAGCATCGGTTGTCACCAGGCGCAAGGCTAGGTGTCTATGTAACGTAGCTTTGTACGTGATGTCAAGAGACGAAAAACTTCAGGATCTTCAGGATTTAAAATATCGACGAGTTTTTTTGCTCGAGTGCAAGAACCTCTAGACCTTAGTTTCAAAACGTGTGAAATTGCCTACAGCCTACTACTGTCTCTTGTCAGTACGCACAAAGCTAGATTACATAGACACCTTGTTTGCTTGTGCTGACAACTGATTCTTTAACAGAGTATACAGAATAAGCTGTCGTTCGATATAGTGATTTGCCCATCCTATAGCGTGAAAACAAATTTCCTCAATTGCATTGATTCTATAGAGTGCTGTCAGAAGCGCCGGTGTGACGTCACCCATGCTGTTTTCCCATAAAGAAAAAACGGCAACTGTCATGGCCGCCCATTGCTAAAAGCAGACTCGTGACGTTTAACCTTGGATCTGACGTCACAACTGACAGCACTCTATACCCATGCTCTTCTATGGGGAAAATATTCGGAAGTGGACTCGTTTTAAGAACAACACAGAAACTCGAAAACCAACCACGGCAAGGTTATGTTATAATTTCACACTACAAAAACAATGTAAATTCATTGACAACTAAACTAAAAGTAAAAAAAACATGTTTCTATTTAAAAAAGTTATGAGATCTTTCACGTGACGTGGAATTATTTTATCCAACTTCTTCAACCGCCAATAATGGAGTACAATATTTATTGGTTAGGAACTAGGTATCAACATGACGTCGTTAATTGTAAATCATGTTTCAAATATTGAAATTAAAACCTACCTTTTATCTTGCTAATCCTTTTCTACGAAGAATCTCCGGAATCATTAGCCGTTCAGATTAGCGAAATAACAGAGCACATTAAAATAACTTTTAACTATTATTAAAACGTTCTTACTGATCAATCTGCATCTGTTTCAACTAATTTTAAACAATTAAACTACATACTCCCAATTAAGCGTTAATTTCCGTAAACAAGGTTATGGACACACCTGAACTAATTTAATCTTTCAAAATCCTTATCAGCTTGCAAAATTTCACATCATTGTGTAATAACATCAGCCGAGATTAGTTACGCGGTAAAACTTACCTTGAATGATTAAAATAAGATAAGACTATAACACGCAGAGTTTGGTTTTATCAAGAAGGGATATCTAGTTTACTAGGGAGAAGGTATAAATTCGCCACATTTCTAGCTTTATCTCCTGACCAAACGTAGGTCCGGAGTTAAAACCTGCCTCTAAATTACAGCCAGTATCTCATTGGTTCTTGAAAACCCACGTCAGCGCGACGCGAATGACGAAAATTACTGACGACCGAGGAGGGGCGAAATACGTCCCCCCTAGTAGTTTGAAAGGGGGACAGGGACTATGGCGATCGAATACTTAGGCATGTTATACCTTCTCCCTAGTAAGCTAGATATCCCTTCTTGGTTTTATCAGAGTGAGATAGCAACGGCCTAATCCAATTAAAAAGGAGTTTCAAAAAGGAATTTCTTGTTACTAAGGCAAAATAAAAGAATTGTCTTTGAGATTTGAAGAAGTATTATCAGAAGGGAATAAGTGAGAAGGGAGGCATTAGAGCCTGCTTTGGTAACGAGAGTTCGACCAACCTCAAGAAAACCGCGAAAACTTTGCGCAAGTACACAGCTTTTAACCAATTTACTGCAAAAATAATTCTTTAAGTTTTCCGCGGTATCGGCCCATTTGTCTGCTAGATTTTCATTCTCCAAAGGCTTAGGGCTGTCGATGTTTCGTTCTTGTGTAATTATAACCTCAAGTATGAACTAATTTGTATTTTTTAATATTAATTCGGAATAATTAGTTTTCATCTATTTATTACCTTCAAATTATCAGATTTTGGTATTTTTTCACTTAACGTGCATCTAAATTAATTGCACAGCTTGATTTCGTTTATCAACATGAAATTCTCCTTCAATGTAAAGTTGTAAACAAAACTAGTTTTTATTCGTCAACCGAGGCGTCACCTTCTTATCTGACGGTACAGCTAAGATAGACAATCAGTGAAGGGTAGTTGATTTGAGGTTAGTAAGACTATAAGTGTAAAGCATTATGGAGATTTCTTCTTATTCCCTTCTGGTATTATGACTCAAGTTGTTATCAATTCCGAAGAATAGCAAACAAACGCAGACTTGAGTGTTACACTTATTGTTGTTATGTTTCTTATAATAATAATAATAAAAATATTGCAATAAATATAGTATTAATATTATTTATTTACTATTTAAATGTAGTAAAATGGATCGCTAATGCTACCCCATTGTACAGAAACAAGGATGGTTAAGTATGTAGCGGTAATAAGACGTCATAAAAGATAAAATAAAGGAAAATTAAGATTAGATTGGCGTGGATTAAGTAAAAGATACGTTGTATAACGAGATAGTTTATTATAGAAAAAAAAAAACACTTATTCCAATTCAACAAATTTTCAACGATTCCCTTTAAATCGGCTGGTAATACGGTAAAGTTGGTTATATTGAAATTCCCTTATAGGATATGACGATTTCGCGCCAAAATATCCCCACGTGGCCACGTTGTATTTATGAAGGCCCTGTGTCTGACGGTTGTATAAGACTTGCAAAGGTTCTTGGTATTCTAATTCAGTTTAGTTCCTTGTCTTCCTGAACTTTTCAGCGAATTGCGCAAGTGTGTCCGCATCCAGGTCATTGTCCAGACGTTCTACGTTAGTCCTTGCTTCTTTTATCGTTCGAGATTTATGGTTTTCGAAAATTAACGTTCCTTAAAATTAATCTGTCATTTTAGGGTGGTGGAATGGGATGGGATGGGATTTCAAGCCTTTAAATCTAACGCTGATAATGAAATATATCGAGCAAAAGTAAAACACAATTCACAGTGCTTAACCTTACCAGAACAATTAAATGCAATGCTTAATCATACTATTATAATCCCCATCCTTTTGAAGTAGACTAACGAAAAATATCACCTCACCATAATCCTTTCCCATGCACTCTCCCTTCAATGACGAACGAAATACATTATACTGCCAAAGGCGGTACTCTATCACGACGACGCCAACAACAGGGCAGGTCAAACTAATACCCACATCGTAGTTGTACATCATACGATGTGGATAAAAAACTATTGTCGCTAATATTTCAATAACTTTCCAATTGATCCATGTCCTAATAGTTCAGTAACCTACCTTATGACCTTTGAAGTACAATACCCGTAACATTTCTCGGAATTTAATTAATTAACCTTCAATCATTTTCCAAATCCTGAAAAGATTTTAGAAACAACAAATTTAATTACCGTCTAAAGGACGCCCGATATTTCAATCCAATTAAAATTGCAAATTAATTAATCAGAGAAATAATCAAAAAAATGCTTACGGCGCAACAGGCCGTTGCTATTTTGTTCCGAAAATAGGGGGCAAATAGTGTAATGCTATTTACCCTCGAAAATCGGGGCTAAATAGTTCAGAACTGCTTGGGACACTATTTAGCCCCGATTTTCGGTGGCAAATGGGGTGTGCTATTTGCCCCCGATTATTCAAAGCCCCGATTTTTGCGGGTAAATAGCACACCCCGCGCCTCCAAGGCTATTTACCCCCGAAATTCTGAACCCCTATTTTCGGGGCTAAATAGCCTGGATGCGGCTTCTTGCTATTTTCCCCTGAAAACAACGAAGCTCCAATTTTAGGGGGCAAATAGCCTTGGCCGCGCGGCTGTTGCTATTTTCCCCCGAATGATAGCCCACCGAATCACGCACGTTTTTGTGCTGATTGAAGAGAGAATGAAATAGTCAGATAACCATTTAGTAATAAATTTCGACTTATAATAGAACATCATCCAAAATGGATTAACGTCCTAACCTAACCTAATCTAACTACGGACAACCAGTTCATAACGTCATCGGCACTCGGAGAGTTTAAAAAACCGGTGAAATTATATTGTGAAACTACTATAAATGGACTCCAAAGAAGACAGCGGTGTGTGGATAGAGTTAAACCAAAAGTAGATAGGGGGGAAGTAAAGCTTGAGGATGATCCCCCACCTTTGACCGAGGGTTTCGTCCAATAAAGTTTAAAAGCTCTCCCTCCTCTCCCTTACCCCAACGCGAGTTAGCCAATGACGTTTGAGAAAACACCTCATCCTCTTCAGGGCCGGAAATAAGCGCTGGACACTGGACATTGTCCAATAAAATTTTAAAATGTCCCATAATATTTTTAAAATTTAAGGGGATCACTGGACTGTTTGACCAATAAAGCTTCCAAAGTTTTGATAGCTTGGCCATGGAGAAGCGACACTATTTTTGCACATTTCAGTGGACAAAATCCTATAAATTTTCCATTCAAACTGGACACTTGTCCTATAAGAATTTTTTCTTATTTCCGGCCCTGATTTTTTTAGACGTAGTTCATAGCGACGGCAGCGCCCCGAGACAGTAGCCGGTGAAAACTTGAAACAATTGTCTGCTCTAAACGAAAATTCAAATCGACCAAGTGTTACATCGTTTCAAAATTCGGGGTGTTGATTTTTACGTTTTGCCACTCTTTAGAGTGCAAACGTATTGTTCCGATCTCTGTTGGCTGGACGGCTGGCTGGATATGTTGTGACTGGAAATGTTGTGACCTGATGAATTTTGTCATAAATGAATATTTCGAATTTTAAATTTTCCCGCGAATTTTCAACTCGAAATTCACCCGTAGTTCACGATACACCTCATAGGTGGCGTAACGTATTTAATTTCAATTGAAATTATTTTTTCCCGTCGGCGCCGGGCCTCGAACCTGCCATGTCCCAATCCATACGAGACGTCAGTGAAAACGCCCGAGCGAGCGCGTTACCACGAAGCCACGCTTGCTTAGTACAAAACCCGAGTTAAGTTAGACTGTAGAGTAGAGAGAGGTAGAAGTTTGTGGATCCCCACCCACCCTCCCCTTCCCGACGCGCGGCAACCAGCTGCGGCTGGATTTTGTAAGTGGGAGAGGAGAGAGAGTAGAGAGAATGACTGCCTAGCGCCCGCCAATAATTTTTAGCAATGCGATTTAAATCAATGAAACATACTCATTTAAAGTTAAATAATTATAATTAGCTAATATGATTATTATATTTAAAAAAAATTATATTATTTAAGTAATAAATTTAACGATAGTTGTTGAGAGATTCAATAGAGGGCAACATGAGATGTCATAAATAGACTGCGAACTCCGTCTAGTTTGTTGTCTGCCTATTGCAAGGTGGATGATCGATGATTAGTTTAATCAGGTGTTTAAATGTAACTTGATTCCGGCGATACCATTAATGACAAACGCAATCAACATACTCATGGTTTAATTAAAGTTAATTAAATTGAATTGCTCAAAGATAATTATAAAATTAAATCAACAACTCAACTATCTGCTCAACGATAATTTGGCTAGTTTTTGTCAGTTTTGCTGTTTATTTAAACGTAATTAAACAATGGTTAAATACTGCAGCGTGTATGGGTGTAAAAATAATGCCACAATGAGTGGTGTCCGCTTTCACCAATTTCCGTGCGACGTTAAATTGTCGAAACAATGGGATATAGCTTTAAAAATGGGTAAACCAAGTCCATGGTTGTCTGCTATCTTCATTTTAAAGAGGATTACCGCCCTCAACCGAAATATGAACAGTCAGGTATGTTTTAAGCGTATAATATTAATTTAAAACCAATTATAATAAGAGTTATTATTGTAGATAAGTTAAGTTACCCTCCCAGACTTGGACCTTTGGCTGTTCCTTCCAAAAAACTCCCGTTAAGGAAACATGATCAACAATAGTTCAAAGCTAATGGGAGATTGGAAAGACTGAAAAAAAGGAATCAGCTCTCACAATCTCCAACTTTGCATGCAAGTGAAACAGCTGAAATAAATGGACCAGCAGACGCAGAAATTCTAGCTGAAAGATTGGGGATTGATGCTGTTCAACAAACTACCGAGGAAACTACGACCGACAAATGCACCACTCCAAAATCAGGGTTGCCACGGGTCAGGGAGAACCTGGAAAAGTTAGAGAATTTGAAAATGGGCCAAAAAGGTCAGGGAATTTGAAAAATTTCAGCAAAGTCAGGGAAAAGTCAGGGAATTTTATTTTAGTAGGTAAAATTTCTGGGGATAAGTCTTTATTGAAAGAGTAATGAAAGTTTCTCCTCATCCTCTCTTAACACAGAAAACTCGAGAGCAATCCTAAAAAATGTCTAGAATTGTTTTTGTAAAGTTAATGCTCTCTAAAGAAATCTCTCAGACTGTTATTTATATTCTAGTTAAAATTTTTCTTAATCATTTAGGTGAAAATGTTTCTTAATCTTTTTGGTGTGAAAAATACATTGGAAAACTTAAATGTAGAGACTTTATTTAATTATAAGCACTTAAAACGTGCTGTAAACATTTACACTTTCGGCCGAAAAGGTCAGGGAAAATCTCAGAAAAAAGGCCAGGGAAAACCTGGAAAAGTCAGGGAATTTGGTTTTGAATATTCCGTGGCAACCCTGTAAATGCATTATGGTCAACACCTTGGAAAATCATACATGTTATGTTAATGCTTCTAATGGAATATTGAATGCCACCTCTATAATTTCATTAACAGGATTAAAGAGTACTGGTCTATTTGATGCGATCATTAAAAATATTAACAGTAAATTCATACCCCTTTTTCATGGACAAATAAGGTAGAGAGGGCCAAGAATGGGGGAAACTACGAGTCTCGAGATAGGGTATTTTTGACACTCATGAAACTAAAACTTGGCATTTCATTCACCGCTCTATCAGCTTTGTTTGGAATAAGTAAAGTTCAGACCTCAAATCATTTTAAATTAACTCTTACGCAGTTCCCAAGCTTGTTAAAACCCGTGAAAAAAAATGCAAATGAATAATGCACCCAAGACTCGTGAAATTTTGTATAACAATTTTATTTAATAAATTTCTAAGATTCTATAACATTTTAACTTTTTAAGGAACTTAAAAATATCACTTCAGCCTTATTTGCGCCATTATTTTTCCATTTCAAATAATTTGGAATGTAGTAATTAAAATAAGCAAAAAAACCTTTTGAAATAAGTAATTTGTAATCTTGGTTAATTGATTGTTAATAAATTTTTGGTCTTTAGGCACATATAACAAAACAATCATCTTCCAGTTTGAATAAATTACATAATGACAACTTTGAAGTCCTAAAAGGGCCAAACTAAGTTGCACTTTCCCATAATACATTTGTTTGGGTTTCAAAGAAAATGTTCCGTCCTTCTTGATTACGTAAGGAGTTTTCTTGAGGACTGTTTCTAAGTTTCCTTTTTCACCAATGACTGGACACTTCATTTCGACCAAATTATCGTTGACTAGACCGTCAGGGGAACACCCCAAGAATCGATAAGAAGGGTTGACTTCAAACCAATCTTCGTTACTTTTAAATTAGACTCTTTTTTAAAGCAACAAGAGTTTTTTTCGTTTATAATTCCATACTGTGTGAATTCATTTCCCTTAAAGTTTGACTGAAGAGCTTTTCAAATTTTTTCAGTAGGATCTTTTGGAAAATATGCGTAATACTTTAGCAATTTTGACAAGAGAGAGAGCAACAGGTACTAAACAAAACAAAACAGTATGACCTATTTTATACTCTTGTTATGACCAAGGCTTAATGTCGGATGATACATAACTAATCTGGTTAATATTAGGCTGATTAGGTTTTCAACACTTACCATTTTTGAAAATATTCTCTTCTGAAAATTGTGGTTCATTCATTGCAAAAAATTTCGAGTACTAATTTTCATTTGGCACTTAATTATAAGTTTAAACGTCACATACACTGCCGTTGATGCTACAGGTCTCAGGCTTGCCATTTTTGTTTCACCTAGATCAAGCTTCGCGTTTTCTCCGGACGATGGCATTAGTAAAACTTTTCGTTCTAGGCGCGGAATCTGGCAGCCCTGAACTAGGGAAATTTTGGTCCAAAAAGGGAAATTTTAAGGGTTTGAAAGGGAAATTTTATTTTTCCCACCTGGCATCACTGCTTTCAAGTGCTTTGAACATCCTTTCCTTTGTTCTCTTGCGAACTCTGCGTTTAACGGCTGTGGAAGATTTCTTCTGCTTTTTGTGAATGCGAATTGAAAACTTATTGTTGGAAATAAGTATTTGTTTTGAATTTTGTTACCAATACCATAGTTCTCATTTTATTTATTAGGCCTATTAATTTACCACTAATTATAGTTTATTTTCAGAATTAATTTCAAGTAAGTATTTCTTTGAACGGGTAGTTTTGTCACATATTTTTATTTGTTAGGCCTATTTACGCGTAAACTAAGATTGTTTTCAGGATATCTAACAAGTCATGAACTAAGTTAGGACATTTTCAACGGTCTGAAATCAAAATTGACTTTGTGCCGTTTAACTCGGCTGTTATACAAATACGAGAGTTCAGAAATGGCATCTAATGTGAAAGAAACATCAGCCGAAAAGATGAGAAGGCTACGTTTGAATCCAGAATACAGAGAAAGAGAAAAAGCACAAAGACTAGAGAGATATGCGGCAAGAAAGAAGCTAGAGAGGCAGTTGGTGTTCGAATCTCCTACTAGTCAGGGCCCATCTACCAGTCAAAGTTCTTTCACTCTGCAGGACCCATCAGCTTCACAAATGGCATCTAATGTGAAAGAAACATCAGCGGAAAAGATGAGAAGGCTACGTTTGAATCCAGAATACAGAGAAAGAGAAAAAGCACAACGACTAGAGAGATATGCTGCCAAAAAGAAGCGAGAGAGGCAGTTGGTGTTAAAATCTCCTCCTAGTCAGGGCCCTTCTACCAGTCAAAGTTCTTTAACTCTTCAGAACCCATCAACTAGTCAGAGTTCTTTAACTCTTCAGAACCCATCAACTAGTCAGAGTTCTTTAACTCTTCAGAACCCATCAACTAGTCAGAGTTCTTCAACTCTGCCGGACCCATCGACTAGTCAGAGTTCTTCAACTCTGCCGGACCCATCGACTAGTCAGAGTTCTTCAACTCTGCCGGACCCATCGACTAGTCAGAGTTCTTCAACTCTGCCGGACCCATCGACTAGTCAGAGTTCTTCAACTCTGCCGGACCCATCGACTAGTCAGAGTTCTTCAACTCTGCCGGACCCATCGACTAGTCAGAGTTCTTCAACTCTGCCGGACCCATCGACTAGTCAGAGTTCTTCAACTCTGCCGGACCCATCGACTAGTCAGAGTTCTTCAACTCTGCCGGACCCATCGACTAGTCAGAGTTCTTCAACTCTGCCGGACCCATCGACTAGTCAGAGTTCTTCAAGTCAGCAGGACCCATCAACTAGTGTGGGCTTTACTTGTCAGGACCTATCAGCTGGTCAGCATCCTTTAGCTTCAGTTGTGGATCAGAAAACTAATAAAATGCAAAATTATCTTTTAAAACGGAGACAAAAGCGCACAGATTCAAATTATGCTCAATCTGAGTTAGAAACGGATAATCTTTCCAGGAAAAAAAGAAGAGGAAATATGGATTATGCTGAGGCGGAAATCCAGAGAGATAATTCTACAAGGCAAATTAGGCGTGAAAATTCTGTGTACTGTGAAGCCGAAAACCAGAGAGATAATTTGTCAAGAATTGAGAGACGTCAAGATCCCAACTATAGAGAAGCCGAATTGCAGAGGGACAACGCTACAAGGCAGATTAGAAGACTTGATGAAAATTATGCTGAATTTGAGCTTATGACAGAGTATGCTAGGAGAACCGTTAGGAGACAACACTCACAATATTTCGAAAACACCTATCTGCAAAATATATCATTAGGTCCAGATTATAAATGCGAATGCTGTTCTGGACTATTTTTCCGTACTTCTGTTAAAAAAACAGAGTCGGTGAAATACTTGTCAGTTGAAGGAGTACACGAGAGAGTGCTTCCGTCGCATATTTTGTTGTGTGGTTCTTGCCACAGCTACGTTTCTAGAAGGAAAGTACCACCACTCTCCAGAGAAAACGGTTATTTTTTTCCTGATTTGCCCATGGAGTTGAAAGATCTTACAGAACTTGAATGTAGAATGATTTCTCCGCGATTACCGTTTATGCAGATACGAAAACTAGGAGTTGATCAGCAAAGAGGCATTCGCGGTAATGTCGTAAATGTACCAGTTTCAATCGATTCTTCTGTTTCAATTCTGCCCAGAGGCCCCACTGACACTCAAGTTATTCAAATTAAACTCATGAGGAAGAAGGAATATCAACACCACTATATGTTTGAAACAGTTCGTCCCAGAAAAATACTGGAGGCTTTAAAGATTCTAATAACAACTCCTTTGTATTTGAAACATGAAGTTACAGTTCCAGATGAAGTGGCTTTGGAATTCAGCGAATCTAATAGTGTAAATTTCGTATCGAATGAGGAAGATATGCCAACTGAAGTAGAGCACACGCCCCCTGTTGGTACAGATCAACTAAATAATTTCGTATCGAATGAGGAAGCTATGCCAACTGAAGTAGAGCACACGCCCCCTGTTGGTACAGATCAACTAAATAATTTCGTATCGAATGAGGAAGATATGCCAACTGAAGTGGAGCACACGCCTCCTGTTGGTACAGATCAACCAAGTAATTCTGCTGTAGAACCTCAACAAGCACCTGACAGCGACCAGGAATGGGACGAAATTGATGAAGAAACAGCATTGAACAATGGCAACAGTGATACCCTTTTGCTTTCATCTGAAGATCTAATTACGCCCCAGATTGAAAGTATTGCTTATGCTCCTGGAGAAGGGCAGACACCACAATCAATTCTTTATGATGAGGACTCCGAATACCTTTCTTTCCCGAGTATTTACGCTGGCCAAGCTTTGAAGCTACCACCTAAGGCAACGTACACACAGCAAATAAAATGGGAGTTCAGATGCAGCGATAGGCGTTGTGCCTCTAGTATTCCAAAAATATTTTATTCCTATGTTAAATTAGTATCGTCAAAACTACGGAGCGCTACTAATATTTGCATGAGAAAAACCAAGTCCAAAGCTGGCCAAGCATACACAGCGGGAGCATTAACAGCGCCTGGAAGTTTGGATTCTTTGGTGAAACACGATGATGGTTACAAAGTTTTGGAAAGCGTCAGATCTTCCCCTGGCTATTTACAACAGCGTGAGAAAGATCTTCTGGCTATGGTTCGCCAACTTGGTAATCCTACGTGGTTCCTCACTCTGAGTGCCGCTGAGACGAAATGGGAAGAGCTTTTGGAGTCCTTGTGCGTCATTGCCGG
Organism: Phalangium opilio; assembly: GCA_019434445.1. Taxonomy (NCBI): domain Eukaryota; kingdom Metazoa; phylum Arthropoda; class Arachnida; order Opiliones; family Phalangiidae; genus Phalangium; species Phalangium opilio. The sequence goes on from JAEQBA010004845.1 coordinate 77,301, forward strand.
GCACCCTCGAGAAACTGCGAAAGAATATGTAAAAACCTTGGGATTTATGGAGAGAGCTAAGCTTATCAACGAGGACCCTGTCACCTGCAGCCGATATTTTGATTATCGTTTGAGAGAATTTTTCAAGTTTCTGCGAAGCAAGGAGTCACCGATTGGAATCATTGATGATTACTACATTAGAATAGAGTTCCAAATGAGGGGATCACCACACGCCCATATTCTACTATGGAATAAAAACGCCCCACAATTGAGAAGCGATAACTCCAATCTAGAAGAGGTTATCATATTCATTGATTCCAACATTACCTGCTCGAAAGGGGATGGAAGTGAAAAATGGAACAACTTGGTCAAGCTGCAAACTCACAAGCATTCCAAAACCTGTCGTAAGAAGAACGATAGTGGACAGTCATCGTGTCGTTTTGGCATACCTTTTCCGCCAATGGGAAGAACCCTTATTTACGACCCTTCTAAGCGTGATGAAAACGAAAACGTTGAAGAGGTTGAAGCCTTAAGCAAATTGGTGCGAAATGCTATCGAGAATTTGAAAGTCGAAACTGCACCGGAAACATTTGAAGAATTTTTGGAAACGCTGAACATAACGGAAGAGCAATATATTGCAGCTATAACTTATCCAATTAGAAGGCTCACTGTCCTTCTGAAAAGGTCGCCGCAGGAAATAAGAATTAATCCATACAACAAGAAGATTTTGGAGTTATGGAACGCTAATATGGATCTTCAATACGTCCTAGACCCGTACGCCTGTCTCATGTATATAGTTTCCTACATCGGCAAAGCCCAAAAGGGGATGTCACAGCTCTTGAGGGAGGCAATCAAGGAAGCGAAAAATAAAGGCAGTGGTATAAAAGAGAGATTAAAAGTTATTGCTAATAAGTTTATTCATTGTGAAGAAATTAGCGCCCAAGAATGCTGTTACATACTACTTTCCATTCCAATTTGCCGGAGCAGTCGTGCTCATATTTTCATAAACACTTCACCCCCTGAAGAAAGGGTACACATTTTGAAAAGACCATCTGAATTGGAATTATTGCCTGATGATAGTACTAACGTTTTTTCCGATGGAATCATCGAGCACTACATTGTGAGACCCGATGAACTGGAAAATCTCAGTCTAGCCGCTTTCGCCTCATGGTATGAGTTTTCCCGAACCAAACGCAATAGGAGAACCCAAAATTTGAACGAAGATGAAGACCAAGAAATTGAAACGACTTCTGTGGAAACGTCTCTTGAGCTGAAAGATTCTTCAGGATACGTCAGGAAAAGGATGCAGGCTAAAGTAATCAGATTCAAAAAGTACAGTATGGTGAAAGATCTCAAAAACTACTGTCGAGTGGAAATTATGTTATTTTTACCTTGGCGTTGTGAGGAAACCGAATTGCTAGAAGCTAACGTAGAAGAAATTTATGAAGCCCATAAGCAGGAAATATCTGAAGCTAGAAGGGAATTTATAAGTGAAGTTGATGACTTGGATCTGGACCAAATGATTCAAGAAGTAAGAGAAAACCAACACTCAAATGACGTTCAAAATATTCAACCTATGATTGAACATCAAAACGAGCGTGATAGAAGTTTCACATTGGATGACCCGGAATTTTTTGTCAACTCTCTTCAAGAAGCCGTTTGTGACGTAACTTCTGATATTCAACAGTCTAGCGCTGCCGACTTCACTCCAACAATTACTCTTGTCAACAATGAAGAATATTACAGCATGCTTCGAAAACTAAATTTAAAGCAGCGAGAAATTTTCTACTACGTACTTAATCATTTCAAAACATCTCAAGAAGAACCTCTGAGGATTCTGATAACAGGCGGTGCTGGTGTTGGGAAAAGTCTCTTGATTCAAGCCATTTTTGAAGCCGTATCCAGGCATGAAAAGAATAAACCCGGTGCCGATCCATCACGATTATCTGTTCTAAGAACGGCATTCACCGGGAAAGCGGCTTTTAATATTGATGGTGTCACTCTTCACTCTGCCTTTAACTTGCCAACAAATCAATTTTCTGGCAAGATGAATCCTTTGGACAACGACACTTTGAACAGAAAAAGATGTTCACTTTTAGGCCTGAAACTTCTGATAATAGATGAAATATCTATGTGTGGAGCCAAAATCTTCAATTATATTAATGTAAGAGCCCAACAAATCTTCGGATCTCCAAAGCATTTTGGTGGTATTTCAGTTGTTCTCGTGGGAGACTTCAACCAGTTACCCCCTGTTGGGGATAATTACACATTTATGCCCTTAAAAGAAAAGAACAACCCCTATGCGGCCCTAATTGGAAGTCCACTGTGGGAGGAATTTAAGTTGTATGAGCTTGATGAAATTATGAGACAGAAAGATGACAAAATATTCGCTATGGCTTTAAATCGAATGTCCATGGGAGAGATGACACCCGCCGACGTTGACTTGTTTAGAAGCCTGGAAACATCTATTTCAAGGCCTCTACCTCTGGAAGCCCTTCATTTGTTTGCAACAAATGATGAAGTAAATGCGTTCAATGAATCAAAGTTATGTTCACGGAATGCTGAAAAGATATGCTCTGTCGCATTTGACTCGGCTACGGGTGACGCTAGCAATGAAATCAAAACAAGAATTCTTGAAGCCGTAAAAACCTTGAAACCCCAAGAAACCAGCGGTTTACCAAGAGAATTAACCCTAATGGTTGGTATCAGGTACATGATCACCAATAATTTGAACACCGCCGATGGTCTAGTAAATGGTGCAACTGGAAGGTTAAGAAAAATACAGTATGGTCAAAATCAAAAAGGTGAACAAGTCCCCGTTCGAGTTTGGATTGAATTTAACGATAACAAGACTGGAAAAGAGACTAGAGCCCAGTCTCAAGGATTAATGATAGCCAATAATATTAATGAATTATGGACGCCTGTTGAGAAGGTTGTCAGAAGTTTCACTAGACGTTCAGGACAAAAAAACATCTACGTTTCAAGAAAGCAGTATCCTCTAGTAATTGCCGAAGCTATTACTGTACACAAGAGCCAAGGAGACACCTATTCCGAAGTAGTTGTTCATCTTAATCAAAAGCGAAAGATGAAAAGGCCTCAGTTATACGTCGCTTGTAGTAGAGCCAAAACTTCAAACGGTTTGTTCATCGTGGGAAAGTTCACGGCGCCTAACCCAGTGGTTAAAAGTAAAGACTCTGTTGCCTTAGAGATGGAGCGACTTCGAAAAGATTGCCCGTTGATGCTACCTATTTTGGATCAAAAAATGTCTATTTATGTGCATAACGTACAGTCTTTAAACTGTCATTTACAAGATGTAACCTCGGATCTCAAGATAATGGAATCGGATATGATATTTCTTGTGGAAACCTGGGCCAAAGAAACTGACAATTTTAAAATTCCTGGATTTTCGGAGCTAAATGGTATATGCCTTCCTCGTCAGTCTCGACGAAAACCATATGGAGTATCAGCTTATATCAAAGAAACTGTAACTCACACCAGAATTCGTATGTACACTTCCGAACCAACAACAACCTCTCATATTGAATGCTTGTGGCTGGATGGATCGTTAAATGATTTACGCCTTTCTGTACTAGCAGTTTACTCTTCCCCAGCTTGCAACATTCGCGACATAATATATGGTATTGGGAAATGCGTGGCGGAATATTATGATGAAGATATTCCCAGCGTCATTGTTGGTGACTTCAACATTAACCTTCTTGAGACATCATCTCTTGAAACCAAGAAGCTAATCGATTTCTTCTCTGATAATGGGTTTCAACTTTTACAAGGTCTTAACTTGAAGCAATCAACTGATGGTGGTACTCAACTGGATTTAGCATTTGGCGATGAGAAATTTTCCACCATTTTCAGCGCTAGTTATCGAGAATGTTACTATTCTTATCATAAAGGAATATGTTTACATTTTAAATAACCTAGAATCTAAGACATCATCTGACTTCTCAAACCAATTTTTCAAATTTTCAATGATCAGCATTGTTCCGGATGAAACTAGAAGATCAACAGTTGTCTGGATGAAACTAGAAGATCAACAGTTGTCTGGATGAAACTACAGGTCAACAGTTGTCTGGATGAAACTACAGGTCAACAGTTGTCTGGATGAAACTACAGGTCAACAGTTGTCTGGATGAAACTACAGGTCAACAGGTCTGGATGAAACTACAGGTCAATGGTAGTTAAAGAAACCCATATTAGGCTTGGGATCCTAGTTAAAGAAACCCAAATTAGGCTTGGCGCCCTAGAGAAAGATGCTCTCACTCGCAATAAAACATGATCTAATGTTATAATCATATTTTTTTAAGTAATTAACAGAATTCCAGATGAATCTACAAGTGCAACTTGAAACTTCAAGATCTGCAGTAACAAGATGAAACTTCAACTACAAGGTCAATGGTGGGCTTGGGAACCTAGAGTAAGAAACCCAAATAAGGTTGGGATCCTCGAGAAAGACACCCATATTAGGTTTAGGATCCTGAAAAATTAAGCCCACATATATGCTACAAGATGAACGGTAGCTCAAATCGAAGTACTTGATCTACAATGTCCAGATTGAGCTACCTACAACTGTCAAGATCAACAGTGGGCTTGGGATCCCAGAAAAAGATACCCCTATTAGGCTTGGGAACCTAGAGTAAGAGACCCATATAAGGCTTGGGATCCTTGAGAAAGACACCCATATTAGGTTTAGGATCCTACAAAATGAAGTCCACATATATGCTACAAGTTGAACGGTACTATGTAGCCCAAATAGAACTACTTGATCTACAATGTCCAGATTGAGCTATCTACAACTGTCAAGATCAACAGTGGGCTTGAGAACCCAGAAAAAGAAACCCTATTAGGCTTGGGATCCTTGAGAGAGACACCCATATAAGGCTTGGGATCCTTGACAAAGACGCCCATATAAGGCTTGGGACCCTTGGCAAAGACACCCATATAAGGCTTGGGATCCTTGAGAAAGACACCCATTTACGTTTCAGATAATAGGAAAAAGAGGCCCCCCATATAAGCTGCAACAACAACATTAATCCAGATAAAACTAAGAAATCAGCACTGTTCGAGATTGAAGTAAGTAAAACTACCAGGTCAAAAATACATTATACTTGTAATAGAGCCAACACTGCAAATTCATTTTTTTTCAATAAGGGAATCAAGGCCCCCCAACGAGGGAAGCATTTCCAAACAGTACAACTACTAATTTTTCAATTTAATTTCAATTAGTAAGAAAGTAGTCTAACAATTTTGATAAAGAAACCTACTAATGTATGATTCTTACTCATTAGACAGGCTATTTGTTTTCTCTGGTATCAAATTTCAGACAACATGACTGGGGGCTAATTCTAGGCAATGGTTGTATATTGGTATAATAGTACAAACATTGAATAACTTTAGCCATCAGTCATATATTATGCTACAAATGTTACTTTTGCATTAAGAAAAAGTCAAGAATTTGTTCATTGTAAAGAAATTTGTTACTAATTTCATTAAACTGTAAACCAAATCATACTAGATTGATTTTCTCAAAATCGGAATATTATTTTATATTTAAATTAACAAAACCGTTACTTATACAATAATTAGCCGGCAAGAATAATTTTAGTACCCAAACACTACTATTATATCCCACACAAATATTAGGTTTGCAACAAAAATATCAACAAAGTTGTTCCATTCATAGGACAGAAGTTTGCTATTTACTTGTTTCATTAATCTATAACCCAAAATCATGCTAGATTATTTTTATTCATAATTGGAATGATATTTGATATTTAAAAGAAAAAAAACCGGTAAAGTATATAGGCCGGGGTCACCTTACAATAAATTTAGCTAGCCCAGGCAAAACGTTAATATGGCCGGGGCCATCTTGTTTA